>CAKAJE020001776.1:0-40392 GCA_916610135.2 Macropis europaea | reverse complement strand
TTGAACAAATGTGATAGAATTCCGCTGAATTCTTTTATTAAACAAAATATAAAATGATCTAATCGGGTCTCTGATTGCCCTAGCCTAGAAGTTTAATAGCTCATTTTATTCGCCATTTCATGCGCTTTGAGATACCGCTTAGCCCAATACGCTATCTGAAATAGGAGCGACGTAAATTGAACAAATGTGATAGAATTTCGCTGAATTCTTATATTAACCAAAATATAAAATGATCTAATCGGGTCTTTGTTCGCCCTACCCTAGAAGTTTAATAGTGCATTTCACTCGTCATTTCATGCGCTTTGAGATGCCGCTTAGCCCAGTAAGCTATCTGAAATAGGAACGACGTAAATTGACCAAATGTGATAGAATTTCGCTGAATTCTTATATTAACCAAAATATAAAATGATCTAATCGGGTCTCTGATTGCCCTATCATAGAAGTTTAATAGTGAATTTTACTCGCCATTCCACGCGCTTTAAGATGCCGTTTAGCCCGATACGCTATCTGCAATAGGAGCGACGTAAATGTGATAGAATTTCGCTGAATTCTTAAATTAACCATAATATAAAATGATCTAATCGGGTCGCTGTTTGCCCTACCCTAGAAGTTTAACAGTGCATTTTACTCGCCATTTCATGCGCTTTGAGATGCCGCTTAGCCCAATACGCTATCTGAAATAGGAGCGACGTAAATTGAACAAATGTGATAGAATTTCGCTGAATTCTTAAATTAACCATAATATAAAATGATCTAATGGGGTCTCTGTTTGCCCTACCCTAGAAGTTTAATAGTGCATTTTACTCGTTATTTCATGCGCTTTGAGATGCCGCTTAGCACAATACGCTATCTGAAATAGGAGCGATGTAAATTGATCAAATGTGATAGAATTTCGCTGAATTCTTTTATTAACCATAACGTAAAATGATCTAATCGGGTCTCTGTTCGCCCTAGCGTAGAAGCTTAATTGTGCATTTTATTCGTCATTTCATGCGCTTTGAGATGCCGCTTAGCCCAATACGCTATCTGAAATAGGAGCGACGTAAATTGAACAAATGTGATAGAATTTCGCTGAATTCTTATATTAACCAAAATATAAAATGATCTAATCGGGTCTCTGTTTGCCCTACCCTAGAAGTTTAATAGTGCATTTTACTCGCCATTTCTCGCGCTTTGAGATGCCGCTTAGCCCAATACGCTATCCGAAATATCAGCGACGTAAATTGAACAAATCTGAGAGAATTTCGCTGAATTCTTAAATTAACCATAATATAAAATGATCTTATCGGGTCTCTGTTTGCACTACCCTAGAAGTTTAATAGTGCATTTTACTCGCCATTCCACGCGCTTTAAGTTGCCGCCTAGCCCAGTACGCTATCTGAAATAGGAGCTACGTAAGTTGAACAAATGTGACAGAATTACGCTGAATTCTGATATTAACCGTAATATAAAATGATCTAATCGGGTCTCTGTTTGCCCTACCCTAGAAGTTTAATAGTGCATTTTACTCGCCATTTCATGCGCTTTGAGATGCCGCATAGCCCAATACGCTATCTGAAATAGGAACGACGTAAATTGAACAAATGTGATAGAATTTTTCTGAATTCTTAAATTAACCATTATATAAAATGATCTAATCGGGTCTCTGTTTGCCCTACCCTTGAAGTTTAATAGTGCATTTTACTCGCCATTCCACGCGCTTTAAGATGCCGCCTAGCCCAGTACGCTATCTGAAGTAGGAGCGACGTAAATGGAACAAATGTGATAGAATTTTTCTGAATTCTTAAATTAATCATAATATAAAATGATCTAATCGGGTCTCTGTTTGCCCTACCCTAGAAGTTTAATAGTGCATTTCACTCGTCATTTCATGCGCTTTGCGATGCCGCTTAGCCCAATAAGCTATCTGAAATAGGAGCGACGCAAATTGAACAAATGTGATAGAATTTTGCTGAATTCTTATATTAACCAAAATATAAAATGATCTAATCGGGTCTCTGATTGCCCTATCATAGAAGTTTAATAGTGCATTTTACTCGCCATTCCACGCGCTTTAATATGCCGCCTAGCCCAGTACGCAATCTGAAATAGGAGCGACGTATGTTGAACAAATGTGATAGAATTTCGCTGAATTCTTATATTAACCAAAATATAAAATGATCTAATTGGGTCTCTGATTGCCCTATCATAGAAGTTTAATAGTGCATTTTACTCGACATTTCTTGCGCTTTGAGATGCCGCTTAGTCCAATACGCTATCTGAAATATCAGCCACGTAAATTGAACAAATGTGAGACAATTTCGCTGAATTCTTAAATTAACCATAATATAAAATGATCTTATCGGGTCCCTGTTTGCCCTACCCTAGAAGTTTAATAGTGCATTTTACTCGACAGTTCTTGCGCTATGAGATGCCGCTTAGTCCAATACGCTATCTGAAATATCAGCGACGTAAATTGAACAAATGTGAGAGAATTTCGCTGAATTCTTATATTAACCAAAATGTAAAATGATCTAGTCGGGTCTCTGATTACCCTATCATAGAAGTTTAGTAGAGCATTTTACTCGCCCTTCCACGCGCTTTGAGATACCGCCTTGCCCAGTACGCTATCTGGAATAGGAGCGACGTAAGTTGAACAAATGTGATAGAATTACGCTGAATTCTTATATTAACCGTAATATAAAATGATCTAATCGGGTCTCTGTTTGCCCTACCCTAGAAGTTTAACAGTGCATTTTACTCGTCATTTCATGCGCTTCGAGATGCCGCATAGCCCAATACGTTATCTGACATAGGAGCGACGTAAATTGAACAAAGGTGATAGAATTTCGCTGAATTCTTAAATAAACCATAATATAAAATGATCTAATGGGGTCTCTGATTGCCCTACCCTAGAAGATTAATAGTGCATTTCACTCGCCATTTCATGCGCTTTGAGAAGCCGCTTAGCCCAATACGCTATCTGACATAGGAGCGACGTAAATTGAACAAATGTGATAGAACTTCCCTGAATTCTTATATTAACCAAAATATAAAATGATCTAATCGGGTCTCTGATTGCCCTACCATAGAAGTTTAATAGTGAATTTTACTCGCACATTCCACGCGCTTTAAGATGCCGCTTAGCCCAATACGCTATCAGCAATAGGAGCGACGTAAATTGAACAAATGTGATAGAATTTCGCTGAATTCTTAAATTGACCATAATATAAAATGATCTTATCGGGTCTCTGTTTGCCCTACCCTAGAAGTTTAATAGTGCATTGTACTCCACATTTGTTGCGCTTTGAGATGCCGCTTAGCCCAATACGCTATCTGAAATATCAGCGACGTAAATTGAACAAATGTGAGAGAATTTCGCTGAATTCTTATATTAACCAAAATATAAAATGATGTAATCGGGTCTCTGATTGCCCGATCATAGAAGTTTAGTAGTGCATTTTACTCGCCCTTCCACGCGCTTAGAGATTCCGCCTAGCCCAGTACGCTATCTGAAATAGGAGCGACGTAAGTTGAACAAATGTGATAGAATTACGCTGAATTCTTATATTAACCGTAATATAAAATGATCTAATCGGGTCTCTGTTTGCCCTACGCTAGAAGTTTAATAGTGCATTTTACTCGTCATTTCATGCGCTTTGAGATGTCGCATAGCCCAATACGCTATCTGAAATAGGAACGACGTAAATTGAACAAATGAGATAGAATTTCCCTGAAATCTTATATTAACCAAAATATAAAATGATGTAATCGGGTCTCTGATTGCCCGATCATAGAAGTTTAGCAGTGCATTTTACTCGCCCTTCCACGCGCTTAGAGATTCCGCCTAGCCCAGTACGCTATCTGAAATAGGAGCGACGTAAGTTGAACAAATGTGATAGAATTACGCTGAATTCTTATATTAACCGTAATATAAAATGATCTAATCGGGTCTCTGTTTGCCCTACCCTAGAAGCTTAATAGTGCATTTCACTCGTCACTTCATGCGCTTTGAGATGCCGCTAAGCACAATAAGCTATCTGTAATAGGAGCGACGTAAATTGAACAAATGTGATAGAATTTCGCTGAATTCTTTTATTAACCATAATGTAAAATGATCTAATCGGGTCTCTGTTCGCCCTCGCCTAGAAGTTTAATAGTGCATTTTATTCGCCATTTCATTCGCTTTGAGATGCCGCTTAGCCCAATACGCTATCAGAAATAGGAGCGAAATAAATTGAACAAATGTGATAGAATTTCACTGAATTCTTATATTAACCAAAATATAAAATGATCTAATCAGGTCTCTGATTGCCCTAGCATAGAAGCTTAATAGTGCATTTTACTCGCCATTCCGCGCGCTTTAGGATGCCGCCTAGCCCAATACGCTATCTGAAATAGGCGCGACGTAAATTGAACAAATGTGATAGAATTTCGCTGAATTCTTAAATTAACCATAATATAAAATGATTTAATCGGGTCTTTGTTTGCCCTATCCTAGAAGTTTAATAGTGCATTTTACTCGCCATTTCATGCGCTTTGAGATGCCGCTTAGCCCAATACGCTATCTGAAATACGAGCGACGTAAGTTGAACAAATGTGATAGAATTTCGCTGAATTCTTTTATTAACCATAATGTAAAATGATCTTATCGGGTCTGTGTTTGCCCTACCCTAGAAGTTTAATAGTGCATTTTATTCGCCATTTCATGCTCTTTGAGATGCCGCTTAGCCGAATACGCTAACTGAAATAGGAGCGACGTAAATTGAACAAATGAGATAGAATTTCCCTGAAATCTTATATTAAACAAAATATAAAATGATCTAATCGAGTGCCTGATTGCCCTATCATAGAAGTTTAGTAGGGCATTTTACTCGCCATTCCACGCGCTTTAAGATGCCGCCTAGTCCAGTACGCTATCAGAAATAGGAGCGACGTAACTTGAACAAATGTGATAGAATTACACTGAATTCTTATATTAACCATAACATAAAATGATCTAATCGGGTCTCTGTTTGCCTTATCCTAGAAGTTTAATAGTGCATTATACTCACCATTTCATGCGCTATTAGATGCCGCTTAGCCCAGGACGCTATCTGAAGTAGGAACGACGTAAATTGAACAAATGTGATAGAATTTTGCTGAATTCTTAAATTAACCATAATATAAAATGATCTAATCGGTTCTCTGTTTGCCCTACCCTAGAAGTTTAATAGTGCATTTCACTCGTCATTTCATGCGCTTTGAGATGCCGCTAAGCCCAATAAGCTGTCTGTAATAGGAGCGACGTAAATTGAACAAATGTGATAGCATTACGCTGAATTCTTATATTAACCAAAATATTAAATTATCTAATCGGGTCTCTGATTGCCCTATCATAGAAGTTTAATAGTGCATTTTACTCGCCTTTCCACTCGCTTTAAGATGCCGCCTAGCCCAGTACGCTATCTGAAATTGGAGCGACGTAAATTGAACAAATGTGATAGAATTTCCCTGAAATCTTATATTAAACACAATATAAAATGATCTAATCGGGTCTCTGATTGCCCTAGCATAGAAGTTTAATAGTGCATTTTACTCGCCATTTCATGCGCTTTCAGATGCCGCTTAGCCCAATACGCTATCTGAAATAGGAGCGACGTAAATTGAACAAATGTGATAGAATTTTGCTGAATTCTTAAATTAACCATAATATAAAATGATCTAATCGGGTCTCTGTTTGCCCTACCCTTGAACTTTAATAGTGCATTCTACTCGCCATTTCATGCGCCTTCAGATGCCGCTTAGCCCAATACGCTATCTGAAATAGGAGCGACGTAAATTGAACAAATGTAATCGAATCTCGCTGAATTCTTAAATTAACCATAATATAAAATGAGCTAATCGGGTCTCTGTTTGCCCTACCCTAGAAGTTTAATAGTGCGTTTCACTCGTCACTTCATGCGCTTTGAGATGCCGCTAAGCCCAATAAGCTATCTGAAATAGGAGCGACGTAAATTGAAGAAATGAGAAAGAGTTATGCTGAATTCTTAAATTGACCATAATATAAAATGATCTAATCGGGTCTCTGTTTGCCCTACCCTAGAAGTTTAATAGTGCATTTCACTCGCCATTTCATGCGCTTTGAGGTGCCGCTTAGCCCAATATGCTATCTGAAATAGGAGCGACGTAAATTGAACAAATGTGATAGAATTTCGCTGAATTCTTTTATTAACCAAAATGTAAAATGATCTAATCGGGTCTCTGTTCGCCCTCGCCTAGAAGTTTAATAGTGCATTTTATTCGCCATTTCATGCGCTTTGAGATGCCGCTTAGCCCAATACGCTATCTGAAATAGCAGCGACGTAAATTAAACAAATGTGATAGAATGTCCCTGAAATCTTATGTTAAACAAAATGTAAAATGATCTAATCGGGTCTCTGATTGCCCTATCATGGAAGATTAGTAGTGCATTTTACTCACCCTTCCACGCGCTTTAAGAAGCCGCCTAGCCCAGTCCGCTATCTGAAATAGGAGCGACGTAAATTGAACAAATGTGATAGAATTTTGCTGAATTCTTAAATTAACCATAATATAAAATGATCTAATCGGGTCTCTGTTTGCCCTACCCTAGAACTTTAATAGTGCATTCTACTCGCCATTTCATGCGCCTTCAGATGCCTCTTAGCCCAATACGCTATCTGAAATAGGAGCGACGTAAATTGAACAAATGTAATCGAATTTCGCTGAATTCTTAAATTAACCATAATATAAAATGAGCTAATCGGGTCTCTGTTTGCCCTACCCTAGAAGTTTAATAGTGCATTTCACTCGTCACTTCATGCGCTTTGAGATGCCGCTAAGCCCAATAAGCTATCTGAAATAGGAGCGACGTAAATTGAAGAAATGAGAAAGAATTATGCTGAATTCTTAAATTGACCATAATATAAAATGATATAATCGGGTCTCTGTTTGCCCTACCCTAGAAGTTTAATATTGCATTTCACTCGCCATTTCATGCGCTTTGAGGTGCCGCTTAGCCCAATACGCTATCTGAAATATCAGCGACGTAAATTGAACAAATGTGAGAGAATTTCGCTGAATTCTTATATTAACCAAAATATAAAATGATCTAATCGGGTCTCTGATTGCCCTATCATAGAAGTTTAGTAGTGTATTTTACTCGCCCTTCCACGCGCTTTAAGATGCCGCCTAGCCCAGTACGCTATCTGAAATAGGAACGACGTAAATTGAACAAATGTGATAGAATTTTGCTGAATTCTTAAATTAATCATAATATAAAATGATCTAATCGGGTCTCTGTTTGCCCTCGCCTAGAAGTTTAATAGTGCATTTTATTCGCCATTTCATGCGCTTTGAGATGCCGCTTAGCCCAATACGCTATCAGAAATAGGAGCGAAATAAATTGAACAAATGTGATAGAATTTCACTGAATTCTTATATTAACCAAAATGGAAAATGATCTTATCGGGTCTCTGATTGCCCTATCATAGAAGTTTAAGAGTGCATTTTACTCGCCATTTCTTGCGCTTTGAGATGCCGCATAGCCCAATACGCTATCTGAAATATCAGCGACATAAGTTGAACAAATGTGATAGAATTTCCCTGAATTCTTAAATTAACCATAATATAAAATGATCTAATCGGGCCTCTGTTTGCCCTACCCTAGAAGTGTAATAGTGCATTTTACTCGCCATTCCACGCGCTTTAAGATGCCGCTTAGCCCAATACGCTATCTGAAATAGGAGCGACGTAAATGGAACAAATGTGATAGAATTTCCCTGAATTCTTATATTAACCTTAATGTAAAATGATCTAATCGGGTCTCTGTTCGCCCTACCATAGAAGTCTAATAGTGCATTTCACTCGTCATTTCATGCGCTTTGAGATGCCGCTTAGCCCATTACGCTATCTGAAATAGGAGCGACGTAAATTAAACAAAAGTGATACAATTTTGCTGAATTCTTATATTAACCAAAATATAAAATGATCTAATCAGGTCTCTGATTGCCCTATCATAGAAGTTAAATAGTGCATTTTACTCGCCATTTCATGCGCTTTGAGATGCCGCTTAGCCCAATACGCTGTCTGAAATAGGAGCGACGTAAATTGAACAAATGTGATAGAATTTCGGTGAATTCTTATATTAACCAAAATATAAAATGATCTAATCGGGTCTCTGATTGCCCTATCATAGAAGTTTAACAGTGCATTTTACTCGCCATTCCTCGCGTTTTAAGATGCCGCCAAGCCCAGTACGCTAGCTGAAATAGGAACGACGTAAATTGAAAAAATGTGATAGAATTTTGCTGAATTCTTAAATTAACCATAATATAAAATGATCTTATCGGGTCTCTGTTTGCCCTACCCTAGAAGTTTAATAGTGCATTTTACTCGTCATTTCATGCGCTTTGAGATGCCGCATAGCCCAATACGCTATCTGAAATAGGAACGACGTAAATTGATCAAATGTGATAGAATTTTTCTGAATTCTTAAATTAACCATAATATAAAATGATCTAATCGGGTCTCTGTTTGCCCTACCCTTGAAGTTTAACAGTGCATTTTACTCGCCATTCCACGCGCTTTATGATGCAGCCTACCCCAGTACGCTATCTGAAATAGGAGCGACGTAAATTGAACAAATGTGTTAGAATTTCACTGAATTCTTATATTAACCAAAATATGAAATGATCTAATCGGGTCTCTGATACCCCTATCATAGAAGTTTAATAGTGCATTTTACTCGCCATTCCACGCGCTTTAAGATGCCGCCTAGCCCAGTACGCTATCTGAAAGAGGAGCGACGTAAGTTGAACAAATGTGATAGAATTACGCTGAATTCTTATATTAACCGTAATATAAAATGATCTAATCGGGTCTCCGTTTGCCTTATTCTAGAAGTTTAATAGTGCATTATACTCACCATTTCATGCGCTTTGAGATGCCGCTTAGCCCAATACGCTATCTGAAATAGTAGCGACGTAAATTGAACAAATGTGATAGAATTTCGCTGAATTTTTAAATTAACCATAATATCAAATGATTTAATCGGGTCTTTGTTTGCCCTACCCTAGAAGTTTAATAGTGCATTTTACTTGCCATTTCATGCGCTTTCAGATGCCGCTAAGCCCAATAAGCTATCTGAAATAGGAGCGACGTAAATTGAAGAAATGTGACAGAATTTCCCTGAAATGTTATATTAAACAAAATATAAAATGATCTAATCGGGTCTCTGATTGCCCTATCATAGAAGTTTAATAGTGCATTTCACTCGCCTTTCCACGCGCTTTAAGATGCCGCCTAGCCCAGTACGATATCTGAAATAGGAACGACGTAAATTGAACAAATGTGATAGAATTTTGCTGACTTCTTAGATTAATCATAATATAAAATGATCTTATCCGGTCTCTGTTTGCCCTACCCTAGAAGTTTAATAGTGCATTTTACTCGCCATTTCATGCGCTTTCAGATGCCGCTTAGCCCAATACGCTATCTTTAATAGGAGCGACGTAAATTGAACAAATGTGATAGAATTTCGCTGAATTCTTATATTAACCAAAATATAAAATGACCTAATCGGGTCTCTGATTGCTCTATCATAGTAGTTTAGTAGTGCATTTTACTCGCCATTCCACGCGCTTTAAGATACCGCCTAGCCGAGTGCGCTTTCTGAAATAGGAGCGACGTAAGTTGAAGAAATGTGATAGAATTTCCCTGAATTCTTATATGAACCTTAATGTAAAATGATCTAATCGGGTCTCTGTTCGCCCTACCATAGAAGTCTAATAGTGCATTTCACTGGTCATTTCATGCGCATTGAGATGCCGCTTAGCCCATTACGCTATCTGAAATAGGAGCGACGTAAATTAAACAAAAGTGATACAATTTCGCTGAATTCTTATATTAACCAAAATATAAAATGATCTAATCAGGTCTCTGATTGCCCTATCATAGAAGTTCAATAGTGCATTTTACTCGCCATTTCATGCGCTTTGAGATGCCGCTTAGCCCAATACGCTGTCTGAAATAGGAGCGACGTAAGTTGAACATATGTGATAGAATTACGCTGAATTCTTATATTAACCGTAATATAAAATGATCTAATCGGGTCTCTGATTGCCCTATCATAGAAGTTTAATAGTGCATTTTACTCGCCTTTCCACGCGCTTTAAGATGCCGCCTAGCCCAGTAGGCTATCTGAAATAGGAGCGACGTAAATTGAACAAATGTGATAGAATTTCGCTGAATTCTTAAATTAACCATAATATAAAATGATCTTATCGGGTCTCTGTTTGCCCTACCCTAGAAGTTCAATAGTGCATTTTACTCGCCATTTCATGCGCTTTGAGATGCCGCTAAGCACAATAAGCTATCTGTAATAGGAGCGACGTAAATTGAGCAAATGTGATAGAATTTCGCTGAATTCTTTTATTAAACAAAATATAAAATGATCTAATCGGGTCTCTGATTGCCCTAGCCTAGAAGTTTAATAGCTCATTTTATTCGCCATTTCATGCGCTTTGAGATACCGCTTAGCCCAATACGCTATCTGAAATAGGAGCGACGTAAATTGAACAAATGTGATAGAATTTCGCTGAATTCTTATATTAACCAAAATATAAAATGATCTAATCGGGTCTTTGTTCGCCCTACCCTAGAAGTTTAATAGTGCATTTCACTCGTCATTTCATGCGCTTTGAGATGCCGCTTAGCCCAGTAAGCTATCTGAAATAGGAACGACGTAAATTGACCAAATGTGATAGAATTTCGCTGAATTCTTATATTAACCAAAATATAAAATGATCTAATCGGGTCTCTGATTGCCCTATCATAGAAGTTTAATAGTGAATTTTACTCGCCATTCCACGCGCTTTAAGATGCCGTTTAGCCCGATACGCTATCTGCAATAGGAGCGACGTAAATGTGATAGAATTTCGCTGAATTCTTAAATTAACCATAATATAAAATGATCTAATCGGGTCGCTGTTTGCCCTACCCTAGAAGTTTAACAGTGCATTTTACTCGCCATTTCATGCGCTTTGAGATGCCGCTTAGCCCAATACGCTATCTGAAATAGGAGCGACGTAAATTGAACAAATGTGATAGAATTTCGCTGAATTCTTAAATTAACCATAATATAAAATGATCTAATGGGGTCTCTGTTTGCCCTACCCTAGAAGTTTAATAGTGCATTTTACTCGTTATTTCATGCGCTTTGAGATGCCGCTTAGCACAATACGCTATCTGAAATAGGAGCGATGTAAATTGATCAAATGTGATAGAATTTCGCTGAATTCTTTTATTAACCATAACGTAAAATGATCTAATCGGGTCTCTGTTCGCCCTAGCGTAGAAGCTTAATTGTGCATTTTATTCGTCATTTCATGCGCTTTGAGATGCCGCTTAGCCCAATACGCTATCTGAAATAGGAGCGACGTAAATTGAACAAATGTGATAGAATTTCGCTGAATTCTTATATTAACCAAAATATAAAATGATCTAATCGGGTCTCTGTTTGCCCTACCCTAGAAGTTTAATAGTGCATTTTACTCGCCATTTCTCGCGCTTTGAGATGCCGCTTAGCCCAATACGCTATCCGAAATATCAGCGACGTAAATTGAACAAATCTGAGAGAATTTCGCTGAATTCTTAAATTAACCATAATATAAAATGATCTTATCGGGTCTCTGTTTGCACTACCCTAGAAGTTTAATAGTGCATTTTACTCGCCATTCCACGCGCTTTAAGTTGCCGCCTAGCCCAGTACGCTATCTGAAATAGGAGCTACGTAAGTTGAACAAATGTGACAGAATTACGCTGAATTCTGATATTAACCGTAATATAAAATGATCTAATCGGGTCTCTGTTTGCCCTACCCTAGAAGTTTAATAGTGCATTTTACTCGTCATTTCATGCGCTTTGAGATGCCGCATAGCCCAATACGCTATCTGAAATAGGAACGACGTAAATTGAACAAATGTGATAGAATTTTTCTGAATTCTTAAATTAACCATTATATAAAATGATCTAATCGGGTCTCTGTTTGCCCTACCCTTGAAGTTTAATAGTGCATTTTACTCGCCATTCCACGCGCTTTAAGATGCCGCCTAGCCCAGTACGCTATCTGAAGTAGGAGCGACGTAAATGGAACAAATGTGATAGAATTTTTCTGAATTCTTAAATTAATCATAATATAAAATGATCTAATCGGGTCTCTGTTTGCCCTACCCTAGAAGTTTAATAGTGCATTTCACTCGTCATTTCATGCGCTTTGCGATGCCGCTTAGCCCAATAAGCTATCTGAAATAGGAGCGACGCAAATTGAACAAATGTGATAGAATTTTGCTGAATTCTTATATTAACCAAAATATAAAATGATCTAATCGGGTCTCTGATTGCCCTATCATAGAAGTTTAATAGTGCATTTTACTCGCCATTCCACGCGCTTTAATATGCCGCCTAGCCCAGTACGCAATCTGAAATAGGAGCGACGTATGTTGAACAAATGTGATAGAATTTCGCTGAATTCTTATATTAACCAAAATATAAAATGATCTAATTGGGTCTCTGATTGCCCTATCATAGAAGTTTAATAGTGCATTTTACTCGACATTTCTTGCGCTTTGAGATGCCGCTTAGTCCAATACGCTATCTGAAATATCAGCCACGTAAATTGAACAAATGTGAGACAATTTCGCTGAATTCTTAAATTAACCATAATATAAAATGATCTTATCGGGTCCCTGTTTGCCCTACCCTAGAAGTTTAATAGTGCATTTTACTCGACAGTTCTTGCGCTATGAGATGCCGCTTAGTCCAATACGCTATCTGAAATAGGAGCGACGTAAATTGAACAAATGTGAGAGAATTTCGCTGAATTCTTATATTAACCAAAATGTAAAATGATCTAGTCGGGTCTCTGATTACCCTATCATAGAAGTTTAGTAGAGCATTTTACTCGCCCTTCCACGCGCTTTGAGATACCGCCTTGCCCAGTACGCTATCTGGAATAGGAGCGACGTAAGTTGAACAAATGTGATAGAATTACGCTGAATTCTTATATTAACCGTAATATAAAATGATCTAATCGGGTCTCTGTTTGCCGTACCCTAGAAGTTTAACAGTGCATTTTACTCGTCATTTCATGCGCTTCGAGATGCCGCATAGCCCAATACGCTATCTGACATAGGAGCGACGTAAATTGAACAAAGGTGATAGAATTTCGCTGAATTCTTAAATAAACCATAATATAAAATGATCTAATGGGGTCTCTGATTGCCCTACCCTAGAAGATTAATAGTGCATTTCACTCGCCATTTCATGCGCTTTGAGAAGCCGCTTAGCCCAATACGCTATCTGACATAGGAGCGACGTAAATTGAACAAATGTGATAGAACTTCCCTGAATTCTTATATTAACCAAAATATAAAATGATCTAATCGGGTCTCTGATTGCCCTACCATAGAAGTTTAATAGTGAATTTTACTCGCACATTCCACGCGCTTTAAGATGCCGCTTAGCCCAATACGCTATCAGCAATAGGAGCGACGTAAATTGAACAAATGTGATAGAATTTCGCTGAATTCTTAAATTGACCATAATATAAAATGATCTTATCGGGTCTCTGTTTGCCCTACCCTAGAAGTTTAATAGTGCATTGTACTCCACATTTGTTGCGCTTTGAGATGCCGCTTAGCCCAATACGCTATCTGAAATATCAGCGACGTAAATTGAACAAATGTGAGAGAATTTCGCTGAATTCTTATATTAACCAAAATATAAAATGATGTAATCGGGTCTCTGATTGCCCGATCATAGAAGTTTAGTAGTGCATTTTACTCGCCCTTCCACGCGCTTAGAGATTCCGCCTAGCCCAGTACGCTATCTGAAATAGGAGCGACGTAAGTTGAACAAATGTGATAGAATTACGCTGAATTCTTATATTAACCGTAATATAAAATGATCTAATCGGGTCTCTGTTTGCCCTACGCTAGAAGTTTAATAGTGCATTTTACTCGTCATTTCATGCGCTTTGAGATGTCGCATAGCCCAATACGCTATCTGAAATAGGAACGACGTAAATTGAACAAATGAGATAGAATTTCCCTGAAATCTTATATTAACCAAAATATAAAATGATGTAATCGGGTCTCTGATTGCCCGATCATAGAAGTTTAGTAGTGCATTTTACTCGCCCTTCCACGCGCTTAGAGATTCCGCCTAGCCCAGTACGCTATCTGAAATAGGAGCGACGTAAGTTGAACAAATGTGATAGAATTACGCTGAATTCTTATATTAACCGTAATATAAAATGATCTAATCGGGTCTCTGTTTGCCCTACCCTAGAAGCTTAATAGTGCATTTCACTCGTCACTTCATGCGCTTTGAGATGCCGCTAAGCACAATAAGCTATCTGTAATAGGAGCGACGTAAATTGAACAAATGTGATAGAATTTCGCTGAATTCTTTTATTAACCATAATGTAAAATGATCTAATCGGGTCTCTGTTCGCCCTCGCCTAGAAGTTTAATAGTGCATTTTATTCGCCATTTCATTCGCTTTGAGATGCCGCTTAGCCCAATACGCTATCAGAAATAGGAGCGAAATAAATTGAACAAATGTGATAGAATTTCACTGAATTCTTATATTAACCAAAATATAAAATGATCTAATCAGGTCTCTGATTGCCCTAGCATAGAAGCTTAATAGTGCATTTTACTCGCCATTCCGCGCGCTTTAGGATGCCGCCTAGCCCAATACGCTATCTGAAATAGGCGCGACGTAAATTGAACAAATGTGATAGAATTTCGCTGAATTCTTAAATTAACCATAATATAAAATGATTTAATCGGGTCTTTGTTTGCCCTACCCTAGAAGTTTAATAGTGCATTTTACTCGCCATTTCATGCGCTTTGAGATGCCGCTTAGCCCAATACGCTATCTGAAATACGAGCGACGTAAGTTGAACAAATGTGATAGAATTTCGCTGAATTCTTTTATTAACCATAATGTAAAATGATCTTATCGGGTCTGTGTTTGCCCTACCCTAGAAGTTTAATAGTGCATTTTATTCGCCATTTCATGCTCTTTGAGATGCCGCTTAGCCGAATACGCTAACTGAAATAGGAGCGACGTAAATTGAACAAATGAGATAGAATTTCCCTGAAATCTTATATTAAACAAAATATAAAATGATCTAATCGAGTGCCTGATTGCCCTATCATAGAAGTTTAGTAGGGCATTTTACTCGCCATTCCACGCGCTTTAAGATGCCGCCTAGTCCAGTACGCTATCAGAAATAGGAGCGACGTAACTTGAACAAATGTGATAGAATTACACTGAATTCTTATATTAACCATAACATAAAATGATCTAATCGGGTCTCTGTTTGCCTTATCCTAGAAGTTTAATAGTGCATTATACTCACCATTTCATGCGCTATTAGATGCCGCTTAGCCCAGGACGCTATCTGAAGTAGGAACGACGTAAATTGAACAAATGTGATAGAATTTTGCTGAATTCTTAAATTAACCATAATATAAAATGATCTAATCGGTTCTCTGTTTGCCCTACCCTAGAAGTTTAATAGTGCATTTCACTCGTCATTTCATGCGCTTTGAGATGCCGCTAAGCCCAATAAGCTGTCTGTAATAGGAGCGACGTAAATTGAACAAATGTGATAGCATTACGCTGAATTCTTATATTAACCAAAATATTAAATTATCTAATCGGGTCTCTGATTGCCCTATCATAGAAGTTTAATAGTGCATTTTACTCGCCTTTCCACTCGCTTTAAGATGCCGCCTAGCCCAGTACGCTATCTGAAATTGGAGCGACGTAAATTGAACAAATGTGATAGAATTTCCCTGAAATCTTATATTAAACACAATATAAAATGATCTAATCGGGTCTCTGATTGCCCTAGCATAGAAGTTTAATAGTGCATTTTACTCGCCATTTCATGCGCTTTCAGATGCCGCTTAGCCCAATACGCTATCTGAAATAGGAGCGACGTAAATTGAACAAATGTGATAGAATTTTGCTGAATTCTTAAATTAACCATAATATAAAATGATCTAATCGGGTCTCTGTTTGCCCTACCCTTGAACTTTAATAGTGCATTCTACTCGCCATTTCATGCGCCTTCAGATGCCGCTTAGCCCAATACGCTATCTGAAATAGGAGCGACGTAAATTGAACAAATGTAATCGAATCTCGCTGAATTCTTAAATTAACCATAATATAAAATGAGCTAATCGGGTCTCTGTTTGCCCTACCCTAGAAGTTTAATAGTGCGTTTCACTCGTCACTTCATGCGCTTTGAGATGCCGCTAAGCCCAATAAGCTATCTGAAATAGGAGCGACGTAAATTGAAGAAATGAGAAAGAGTTATGCTGAATTCTTAAATTGACCATAATATAAAATGATCTAATCGGGTCTCTGTTTGCCCTACCCTAGAAGTTTAATAGTGCATTTCACTCGCCATTTCATGCGCTTTGAGGTGCCGCTTAGCCCAATATGCTATCTGAAATAGGAGCGACGTAAATTGAACAAATGTGATAGAATTTCGCTGAATTCTTTTATTAACCAAAATGTAAAATGATCTAATCGGGTCTCTGTTCGCCCTCGCCTAGAAGTTTAATAGTGCATTTTATTCGCCATTTCATGCGCTTTGAGATGCCGCTTAGCCCAATACGCTATCTGAAATAGCAGCGACGTAAATTAAACAAATGTGATAGAATGTCCCTGAAATCTTATGTTAAACAAAATGTAAAATGATCTAATCGGGTCTCTGATTGCCCTATCATGGAAGATTAGTAGTGCATTTTACTCACCCTTCCACGCGCTTTAAGAAGCCGCCTAGCCCAGTCCGCTATCTGAAATAGGAGCGACGTAAATTGAACAAATGTGATAGAATTTTGCTGAATTCTTAAATTAACCATAATATAAAATGATCTAATCGGGTCTCTGTTTGCCCTACCCTAGAACTTTAATAGTGCATTCTACTCGCCATTTCATGCGCCTTCAGATGCCTCTTAGCCCAATACGCTATCTGAAATAGGAGCGACGTAAATTGAACAAATGTAATCGAATTTCGCTGAATTCTTAAATTAACCATAATATAAAATGAGCTAATCGGGTCTCTGTTTGCCCTACCCTAGAAGTTTAATAGTGCATTTCACTCGTCACTTCATGCGCTTTGAGATGCCGCTAAGCCCAATAAGCTATCTGAAATAGGAGCGACGTAAATTGAAGAAATGAGAAAGAATTATGCTGAATTCTTAAATTGACCATAATATAAAATGATATAATCGGGTCTCTGTTTGCCCTACCCTAGAAGTTTAATATTGCATTTCACTCGCCATTTCATGCGCTTTGAGGTGCCGCTTAGCCCAATACGCTATCTGAAATATCAGCGACGTAAATTGAACAAATGTGAGAGAATTTCGCTGAATTCTTATATTAACCAAAATATAAAATGATCTAATCGGGTCTCTGATTGCCCTATCATAGAAGTTTAGTAGTGTATTTTACTCGCCCTTCCACGCGCTTTAAGATGCCGCCTAGCCCAGTACGCTATCTGAAATAGGAACGACGTAAATTGAACAAATGTGATAGAATTTTGCTGAATTCTTAAATTAATCATAATATAAAATGATCTAATCGGGTCTCTGTTTGCCCTCGCCTAGAAGTTTAATAGTGCATTTTATTCGCCATTTCATGCGCTTTGAGATGCCGCTTAGCCCAATACGCTATCAGAAATAGGAGCGAAATAAATTGTACAAATGTGATAGAATTTCACTGAATTCTTATATTAACCAAAATGGAAAATGATCTTATCGGGTCTCTGATTGCCCTATCATAGAAGTTTAAGAGTGCATTTTACTCGCCATTTCTTGCGCTTTGAGATGCCGCATAGCCCAATACGCTATCTGAAATATCAGCGACATAAGTTGAACAAATGTGATAGAATTTCCCTGAATTCTTAAATTAACCATAATATAAAATGATCTAATCGGGCCTCTGTTTGCCCTACCCTAGAAGTGTAATAGTGCATTTTACTCGCCATTCCACGCGCTTTAAGATGCCGCTTAGCCCAATACGCTATCTGAAATAGGAGCGACGTAAATGGAACAAATGTGATAGAATTTCCCTGAATTCTTATATTAACCTTAATGTAAAATGATCTAATCGGGTCTCTGTTCGCCCTACCATAGAAGTCTAATAGTGCATTTCACTCGTCATTTCATGCGCTTTGAGATGCCGCTTAGCCCATTACGCTATCTGAAATAGGAGCGACGTAAATTAAACAAAAGTGATACAATTTTGCTGAATTCTTATATTAACCAAAATATAAAATGATCTAATCAGGTCTCTGATTGCCCTATCATAGAAGTTCAATAGTGCATTTTACTCGCCATTTCATGCGCTTTGAGATGCCGCTTAGCCCAATACGCTGTCTGAAATAGGAGCGACGTAAATTGAACAAATGTGATAGAATTTCGGTGAATTCTTATATTAACCAAAATATAAAATGATCTAATCGGGTCTCTGATTGCCCTATCATAGAAGTTTAACAGTGCATTTTACTCGCCATTCCTCGCGTTTTAAGATGCCGCCAAGCCCAGTACGCTAGCTGAAATAGGAACGACGTAAATTGAAAAAATGTGATAGAATTTTGCTGAATTCTTAAATTAACCATAATATAAAATGATCTTATCGGGTCTCTGTTTGCCCTACCCTAGAAGTTTAATAGTGCATTTTACTCGTCATTTCATGCGCTTTGAGATGCCGCATAGCCCAATACGCTATCTGAAATAGGAACGACGTAAATTGAACAAATGTGATAGAATTTTTCTGAATTCTTAAATTAACCATAATATAAAATGATCTAATCGGGTCTCTGTTTGCCCTACCCTTGAAGTTTAACAGTGCATTTTACTCGCCATTCCACGCGCTTTATGATGCAGCCTACCCCAGTACGCTATCTGAAATAGGAGCGACGTAAATTGAACAAATGTGTTAGAATTTCACTGAATTCTTATATTAACCAAAATATGAAATGATCTAATCGGGTCTATGATACCCCTATCATAGAAGTTTAATAGTGCATTTTACTCGCCATTCCACGCGCTTTAAGATGCCGCCTAGCCCAGTACGCTATCTGAAAGAGGAGCGACGTAAGTTGAACAAATGTGATAGAATTACGCTGAATTCTTATATTAACCGTAATATAAAATGATCTAATCGGGTCTCCGTTTGCCTTATTCTAGAAGTTTAATAGTGCATTATACTCACCATTTCATGCGCTTTGAGATGCCGCTTAGCCCAATACGCTATCTGAAATAGTAGCGACGTAAATTGAACAAATGTGATAGAATTTCGCTGAATTTTTAAATTAACCATAATATCAAATGATTTAATCGGGTCTTTGTTTGCCCTACCCTAGAAGTTTAATAGTGCATTTTACTTGCCATTTCATGCGCTTTCAGATGCCGCTAAGCCCAATAAGCTATCTGAAATAGGAGCGACGTAAATTGAAGAAATGTGACAGAATTCCCTGAAATGTTATATTAAACAAAATATAAAATGATCTAATCGGGTCTCTGATTGCCCTATCATAGAAGTTTAATAGTGCATTTCACTCGCCTTTCCACGCGCTTTAAGATGCCGCCTAGCCCAGTACGATATCTGAAATAGGAACGACGTAAATTGAACAAATGTGATAGAATTTTGCTGACTTCTTAGATTAATCATAATATAAAATGATCTTATCCGGTCTCTGTTTGCCCTACCCTAGAAGTTTAATAGTGCATTTTACTCGCCATTTCATGCGCTTTCAGATGCCGCTTAGCCCAATACGCTATCTTTAATAGGAGCGACGTAAATTGAACAAATGTGATAGAATTTCGCTGAATTCTTATATTAACCAAAATATAAAATGACCTAATCGGGTCTCTGATTGCTCTATCATAGTAGTTTAGTAGTGCATTTTACTCGCCATTCCACGCGCTTTAAGATACCGCCTAGCCGAGTGCGCTATCTGAAATAGGAGCGACGTAAGTTGAAGAAATGTGATAGAATTTCCCTGAATTCTTATATGAACCTTAATGTAAAATGATCTAATCGGGTCTCTGTTCGCCCTACCATAGAAGTCTAATAGTGCATTTCACTGGTCATTTCATGCGCATTGAGATGCCGCTTAGCCCATTACGCTATCTGAAATAGGAGCGACGTAAATTAAACAAAAGTGATACAATTTCGCTGAATTCTTATATTAACCAAAATATAAAATGATCTAATCAGGTCTCTGATTGCCCTATCATAGAAGTTCAATAGTGCATTTTACTCGCCATTTCATGCGCTTTGAGATGCCGCTTAGCCCAATACGCTGTCTGAAATAGGAGCGACGTAAGTTGAACATATGTGATAGAATTACGCTGAATTCTTATATTAACCGTAATATAAAATGATCTAATCGGGTCTCTGATTGCCCTATCATAGAAGTTTAATAGTGCATTTTACTCGCCTTTCCACGCGCTTTAAGATGCCGCCTAGCCCAGTAGGCTATCTGAAATAGGAGCGACGTAAATTGAACAAATGTGATAGAATTTCGCTGAATTCTTAAATTAACCATAATATAAAATGATCTTATCGGGTCTCTGTTTGCCCTACCCTAGAAGTTCAATAGTGCATTTTACTCGCCATTTCATGCGCTTTGAGATGCCGCTAAGCACAATAAGCTATCTGTAATAGGAGCGACGTAAATTGAGCAAATGTGATAGAATTTCGCTGAATTCTTTTATTAACCAAAATGTAAAATGATCTAATCGGGTCTCTGTTCGCCCTCGCCTAGAAGTTTAATGGTGCATTTTATTCGCCATTTCATGCGCTTTGAGATGCCGCTTAGCCCAATACGCTATCTGAAATAGCAGCGACGTAAATTAAACAAATGTGATAGAATGTCCCTGAAATCTTATATTAAACAAAATGTAAAATGATCTAATCGGGTCTCTGATTGCCCTATCATAGAAGTTTAAGAGTGCATTTTACTCGCCATTTCTTGCGCTTTGCGATGCCGCATAGCCCAATACGCTATCTGAAATATCAGCGACGTAAGTTGAACAAATGTGATAGAATTTCGCTGAATTCTTTTATTAAACAAAATATAAAATGATCTAATCGGGTCTCTGATTGCCCTATCATAGAAGTTTAATAGTGCATTTTACTCGCCATTTCATGCGCTTTGAGATGCCACTTAGCCCAATACGCTATCTGCAATAGGAGCGACGTAAGTTGAACAAATGTGATAGAATTTCGCTGAATTCTTTTATTAACCATAATGTAAAATGATCTAATCGGGTCTCTGTTCGCCCTAGCCTAGAAGTTTAATAGCTCATTTTATTCGCCATTTCATGCGCTTTGAGATACCGCTTAGCCCAATACGCTATCTGAAATTGGAGCGACGTAAATTGAACAAATGTGATAGAATTTCCCTGAATTCTTATATTAACCTTAATGTAAAATGATCTACTCGGGTCTTTCTTCGAGCAACCCTAGAAGTTTAATAGTGCATTTCACTCGTCACTTCATGCGCTTTGAGATGCCGCTAAGCACAATAAGCTATCTGTAATAGGAGCGACGTAAATTGAACAAATGTGATAGAATTTCGCTGAATTCTTATATTAACCAAAATATAAAATGACCTAATCGGGTCTCTGATTGCCCTATCATAGTAGTTTAGTAGTGCATTTCACACGCCATTCCACGCGCTTTAAGATGCCGCTTAGCCCAATACGCTATCTGAAATAGGAGCGACGTAAATTAAACAAAAGTGATACAATTTTGCTGAATTCTTAAATTAATCATAATATAAAATGATCTAATCGGGTCTCTGTTTGCCCTCGCCTAGAAGTTTAATAGTGCATTTTATTCGCCATTTCATGCGCTTTGAGATGCCGCTGAGCCCAATACGCTATCAGAAATAGGAGCGAAATAAATTGAACAAATGTGATAGAATTTCACTGAATTCTTATATTAACCAAAATATAAAATGATCTAATCAGGTCTCTGATTGCCCTAGCATAGAAGCTTAATAGTGCACTTTACTCGCCATTCCGCGCGCTTTAGGATGCCGCCTAGCCCAATACGCTATCTGAAATAGGAGCGACGTAAATTGAACAAATGTGATAGAATTTCGCTGAATTCTTTTATTAACCGTAACATAAAATGATCTAATCGGGTCCCTGTTTGCCTTATCCTAGAAGTTTAATAGTGCATTATACTCGCCATTTCATGCGCTATTAGATGCCGCTTAGCCCAGGACGCTATCTGAAATAGGAACGACGTAAATTGAACAAATGTGATAGAATTTCCCTGAAATCTTATATAAAACAAAATATAAAATGATCTAATCGGGTCTCTGATTGCCCTATCATGGAAGATTAGTAGTGCATTTTACTCACCCTTCCACGCGCTTTAAGATGCCGCCTAGCCCAGTACGCTATCTGAAATATGAGCGACGTAAATTGAAAAAATGTGATAGAATTTTGCTGAATTCTTAAATTAACCATAATATAAAATGATCTAATCGGGTCTCTGTTTGCCCTACCCTAGAAGTGTAATAGTGCATTTTACTCGCCATTCCACGCGCTTTAAGATGCCGCTTAGCACAATACGCTATCTGAAATAGGAGCGACGTAAATGGAACAAATGTGATAGAATTTCCCTCAATTCTTATATTAACCAAAATATAAAATGATCGAATCAGGTCTCTGATTGCCCTATCATAGAAGTTTAATAGTGCATTGTACTCGCCATTCCACGCGCTTTAAGATGCCGCCTAGCCCAGTACGCTATCTGAAATAGGAGCGACGTAAATTGAACAAATGTGATAGAATTTGGCTGAATTCTTATATTAACCAAAATATAAAATGATCTAATCGGGCCTCTGATTGCCCTATCATAGAAGTTTTATAGTTCATTTTACTCGCCATTCCACGCGCTTTAAGATGCCGCCTAGCCTAGTACGCCATCTGGCATAGGAACGGCGTAAATTGAACAAATGTTATAGAATTTTGCTGAATTCTTAAATTAACCATAATATAAAATGATCTAATCGGGTCTCTGTTTGCCCTACCCTAGAAGTTTAATAGTGCATTTTACTCGACATTTCTTGCGCTTTGAGATGCCGCTTAGCCCAATACGCTATCTGAAATATCAGCGACGTAAATTGAACAAATGTGAGAAAATTTCGCTGAATTCTTATATTAACCAAAATATAAAATGATCTAATCGGGTCTCTGATTGCCCTATCATAGAAGTTTAGTAGTGCATTTTACTCGCCCTTCCACGCGCTTTGGGATGCCGCCTAGCCCAGTACGCTATCTGAAATAGGAGCGACGTAAATTGAACAAATGTGATAGAATTTCGCTGAATTCTTAAATTAACAATAATATAAAATGATCTTATCGGGTCTCTGTTTGCCCTACCCTAGAAGTTTAATAGTGCATTCTACTCCACATTTCTTGCGCTTTGAGATGCCGCTTAGCCCAATACGCTATCTGAAATATCAGCGACGTAAATTGAACAAATGTGAGAGAATTTCGCTGAATTCTTATATTAACCAAAATATAAAATGATGTAATCGGGTCTCTGATTGCCCGATCATAGAAGTTTAGTAGTGCATTTTACTCGCCCTTCCACGCGCTTTGAGATTCCGCCTAGCCCAGTACGCTATCTGAAATAGGAGCGACGTAAGTTGAACAAATGTGATAGAATTACGCTAAATTCTTATATTAACCGTAGTATAAAATGATCTAATCGGGTCTCTGATTGCCCTACCCTAGAAGTTTAATAGTGCATTTTACTCGTCATTTCATGCGCTTTGAGATGTCGCATAGCCCAATACGCTATCTGAAATAGGAACGACGTAAATTGAACAAATGTGATAGAATTTTCTGAATTCTTAAATTAACCATAATATAAAATGATCTAATCGGGTCTCTGTTTGCCCTACCATTGAAGTTTAATAGTGCATTTTACTCGCCATTTTATGCGCTTTGAGATGCCGCTAAGCCCAATACGCTATCTGTAATAGGAGCGACGTAAATTGAAGAAATGAGAAAGAATTATGCTGAATTCTTAAATTGACCATAATATAAAATGATCTGGTCGGGTCTCTGTTTGCCCTACCCTAGAAGTTTAATATTGCATTTCACTCGCCATTTCATGCGCTTTGAGGTGCCGCTTAGCCCAATACGCTATCTGAAATAGGAGCGACGTAAATGGAACAAATGTGATAGAATTTCCCTGAATTCTTATATTAATCTTAATGTAAAATGATCTAATCGGGTCTCTGTTTGCCCTACCATAGAAGTCTAATAGTGCATTTCACTCGTCATTTCATGCGCTTTGAGATGCCGCTTAGCCCATTACGCTATCTGAAATAGGAGCGACGTAAATTAAACAAAAGTGATACAATTTTGCTGAATTCTTATATTAACCAAAATATAAAATGATCTAATCAGGTCTCTGATTGCCCTATCATAGAAGTTCAATAGTGCATTTTACTCGCCATTTCATGCGCTTTGAGATGCCGCTTAGCCCAATACGCTGTCTGAAATAGGAGCGACGTAAATTGAACAAATGCGATAGAATTTCGGTGAATTCTTATATTAACCAAAATATAAAATGATCTAATCGGGTCTCTGATTGCCCTATCATAGAAGTTTAATAGTGCATTTACTCGCCATTCCTCGCGTTTTAAGATGCCGCCAAGCCCAGTACGCTAGCTGAAATAGGAACGACGTAAATTGAAAAAATGTGATAGAATTTTGCGGAATTCTTAAATTAACCATTACATAAAATGATCTAATCGGGTCTCTGTTTACCCTACCCTAGAAGTTTAATAGTGCATTTTACTCGCCATTTCATGCACTTTGAGATGCTGCTTAGCCCAATACGCTAACTGAAATAGGAGCGACGTAAATTGAACAAATGTGATAGAATTTCACTGAATTCTTATATTAACCAAAATATAAAATGATCTAATCGGGTCTCTGATAGCCCTATCATAGAAGTTTAATAGTGCATTTTACTCGCCATTCCACGCGCTTTAAGATGCCGCCTAGCCCAGTACGCTATCTGAAAGAGGAGCGACGTAAGTTGAACAAATGTGATAGAATTACGCTGAATTCTTATATTAACCGTAATATAAAATGATCTAATCGGGTCTCTGTTTGCCTTATCCTAGAAGTTTAATAGTGCATTTTACTCACCATTTCATACGCATTGAGATGCCGCTTAGCCCAATACGCTATCTGAAATAGGAGCGACGAAAGTTGAACAAATGTGATAGAATTACGCTGAATTCTTATATTAACCGTAATATAAAATGATCTAATCGGGTCTCTGTTTGCCCTACCCTAGAAGTTTAATAGTGCATTTTACTTGTCATTTCATGCGCTTTGAGATGCCGCATAGCCCAATACGCTATCTGAAATAGGAGCGACGTAAATTGAACAAATGTAATCGAATCTCGCTGAATTCTTAAATGAACCATAATATAAAATGAGCTAATCGGGTCTCTGTTTGCCCTACCCTAGAAGTTTAATAGTGCATTTCACTCGTCACTTCATGCGCTTTGAGATGCCGCTAAGCCCAATAAGCTATCTGAAATAGGAGCGACGTAAATTGAAGAAATGAGAAAGAATTATGCTGAATTCTTAAATTGACCATAATATAAAATGATCTAATCGGGTCTCTGTTTGCCCTACCCTAGAAGTTTAATATTGCATTTCACTCGCCATTTCATGCGCTTTGAGGTGCCGCTTAGACCAATATGCTATCTGAAATAGGAGCGACGTAAATTGAACAAATGTGATAGAATATCCCTGAAATCTTATATAAAACAAAATATAAAATGATCTAATCGGGTCTCTGATTGCCCTATCATGGAAGATTAGTAGTGCATTTTACTCACCCTTCCACGCGCTTTAAGATACCGCCTTGCCCAGTACGCTATCTGAAATAGGAGCGACGTAAGTTGAACAAATGTGATAGAATTACGCTGCATTCTTATATTAACCGTAATATAAAATGATCTAATCGGGTCCCTGTTTGCCCTACCCTAGAAGTTTAACAGTGCATTTTACTCGTCATTTCATGCGCTTTGAGATGCCGCATAGCCCAATACGCTATCTGACATACGAGCGACGTAAATTGAACAAATGTGATAGAATTTCGCTGAATTCTTAAATTAACCATAATATAAAATGATCTAATGGGGTCTCTGATTGCCCTACCCTAGAAGATTAATAGTGCATTTCACACGCCATTTCATGCGCTTTGAGATGCCGCTTAGCCCAATACGCTATCTGACATAGGAGCGACGTAAATTGTACAAATGTGATAGAATTTCGCTGAATTCTTAAATTAACCATAATATAAAATGATCTAATCGGGTCTCTGTTTGCCCTACCCTAGAAGTTTAACAGTGCATTTTACTCGCCATTTCATGCGCTTTGAGATGCCGCTTAGCCCAATACGATATCTGAAATAGGAGCAACGTAAATTGAACAAATGTGATAGAATTTCGCTGAATTCTTAAATTAACCATAATATAAAATGATCTAATGGGGTCTCTGTTTGCCCTACCCTAGAAGTTTAATAGTGCATTTGACTCGTCATTTCATGCGCTTTGAGATGCCGCTTAGCCCAATACGCTATCTGAAATAGGAGCGATGTAAATTGATCAAATGTGATAGAATTTCGCTGAATTCTTTTATTAACCATAACGTAAAATGATCTAATCGGGTCTCTGTTCGCCCTAGCGTTGAAGCTTAATTGTGCATTCTATTCGTCATTTCATGCGCTTTGAGATGCCGCTTAGCCCAATACGCTATCTGAAATAGGAGCGACGTAAATTGAACAAATGTGATAGAATTTCGCTGAATTCTTATATTAACCTCAATGTAAAATGATCTAATCGGGTCTTTGTTCGCCCTACCCTAGAAGTTTAATTGTGCATTTCACTCGTCATTTCATGCGCTTTGAGATGCCGCTTAGCCCAATAAGCTATCTGAAATAGGAGCGACGTAAATTAACCAAATGTGATAGAATTTCGCTGAATTCTTATATAACCAAAATATAAAATGATCTAATCGGGTCTCTGATTGCCCTATCATAGAAGTTTAATAGTGAATTTTACTCGCCATTCCACGCGCTTTAAGATGCCGCTTAGCCCAATACGCTATCAGCAATAGGAGCGACGTAAATTGAACAAATGTGATAGAATTTCGCTGAATTCTTAAATTAACCATAATATAAAATGATCTAATCGGGTCTCTGTTCGCACTAGCGTAGAAGCTTAATTGTGCATTTTATTCGTCATTTCATGCGCTTTGAGATGCCGGTTAGCCCAATACGCTATCTGAAATAGGAGCGACGTAAATTGAACAAATGTGATAGAATTTCGCTGAATTCTTATATTAACCAAAATATAAAATGATCTAATCGGGTCTCTGTTTGCCCTACCCTAGAAGTTTAATAGTGCATTTTACTCGCCATTTCTCGCGCTTCGAGTTGCCGCTTTGCCCAATACGCGATCTGAAATATCAGCCACGTAAATTGAACAAATGTGAGTCAATTTCGCTGAATTCTTAAATTAACCATAATATAAAATGATCTTATCGGGTCCCTGTTTGCCCTACCGTAGAAGTTTAATAGTGCATTTTACCCGACATTTCTTGCGCTTTGAGATGCCGCTTAGTCCAATACGCTATCTGAAATATCAGCGACGTAAATTGAACAAATGTGAGAGAATTTCGCTGAATTCTTATATTAACCAAAATATAAAATGATCTAATGGGGTCTCTGATTGCCCTACCCTAGAAGATTAATAGTGCATATCACACGCCATTTCATGCGCTTTGAGATGCCGCTTAGCCCAATACGCTATCTGACATAGGAGCGACGTAAATTGTACAAATGTGATAGAATTTCGCTGAATTCTTAAATTAACCATAATATAAAATGATCTAATCGGGTCTCTGTTTGCCCTACCCTAGAAGTTTAACAGTGCATTTTACTCGCCATTTCATGCGCTTTGAGATGCCGCTTAGCCCAATACGATATCTGAAATAGGAGCAACGTAAATTGAACAAATGTGATAGAATATCGCTGAATTCTTAAATTAACCATAATATAAAATGATCTAATGGGGTCTCTGTTCGCCCTACCCTAGAAGTTTAATAGTGCATTTGACTCGTCATTTCATGCGCTTTGAGATGCCGCTTAGCCCAATACGCTATCTGAAATAGGAGCGATGTAAATTGATCAAATGTGATAGAATTTCGCTGAATTCTTTTATTAACCATAACGTAAAATGATCTAATCGGGTCTCTGTTCGCCCTAGCGTAGAAGCTTAATTGTGCATTTTATTCGTCATTTCATGCGCTTTGAGATGCCGCTTAGCCCAATACGCTATCTGAAATAGGAGCGACGTAAATTGAACAAATGTGATAGAATTTCGCTGAATTCTTATATTAACCAAAATATAAAATGATCTAATCGGGTCTCTGTTTGCCCTACCCTAGAAGTTTAATAGTGCATTTTACTCGCCATTTCTCGCGCTTTGAGATGCCGCTTAGCCCAATACGCTATCTGAAATATCAGCGACGTAAATTGAACAAATCTGAGAGAATTTCGCTGAATTCTTAAATTAACCATAATATAAAATGATCTTATCGGGTCTCTGTTTGCACTACCCTAGAAGTTTAATAGTGCATTTTACTCGCCATTCCACGCGCTTTAAGTTGCCGCCTAGCCCAGTACGCTATCTGAAATAGGAGCTACGTAAGTTGAACAAATGTGACAGAATTACGCTGAATTCTGATATTAACCGTAATATAAAATGATCTAATCGGGTCTCTGTTTGCCCTACCCTAGAAGTTTAATAGTGCATTTTACTCGTCATTTCATGCGCTTTGAGATGCCGCATAGCCAATACGCTATCTGAAATAGGAGCGACGCAAATTGAACAAATGTGATAGAATTTCGCTGAATTCTTATATTAACCAAAATATAAAATGATCTAATCGGGTCTCTGATTGCCCTATCATAGAAGTTTAATAGTGCATTTTACTCGCCATTCCACGCGCTTTAAGATGCCGCCTAGCCCAGTACGCTATCTGAAATAGGAGCGACGTATGTTGAACAAATGTGATAGAATTTCGCTGAATTCTTATATTAACCAAAATATAAAATGATCTAATCGGGTCTCTGATTGCCCTATCATAGAAGTTTAATAGTGCATTTTACTCGACATTTCTTGCGCTTTGAGATGCCGCTTAGTCCAATACGCTATCTGAAATATCAGCGACGTAAATTGAACAAATGTGAGAGAATTTCGCTGAATTATTATATTAACCAAAATATAAAATAATCTAATCGGGTCTCTGATTTCCCTATCATAGAAGTTTAGTAGTGCATTTGACTCGCCATTTCACGCGCTTTAAGTTGCCGCCTAGCCCAGTACGCTATCTGAAATAGGAGCTACGTAAGTTGAACAAATGTGATAGAATTTTGCTGAATTCTTAATTAACGATAATATAAAATGATATAATCGGGTCTCTGTTTGCCCTACCCAAGAACTTTAATAGTGCATTTCTCTCGTCATTTCATGCGCTTTGAGATGCCGCTTAGCCCAATACGCTATCTGAAATAGGAGCTACGTAAATTGAACAAATGTGATAGAATTTCCATGAAATCTTATATTAAACAAAACATAAAATGATCTAAACGGGACTCTGATTGCCCTATCATAGAAGTTTAGTAGTGCATTTTACTCGCCCTTCCACGCGCTTTAAGATGCCGCCTAGCCCAGTACACTATCTGAAATAGGAGCGACGTATGTTGAACAAATGTGATATAATTACGGCTGAATTCTTATATTAACCGTAATATTAAATGATCTAATCGGGTCTCGGTTTGCCTTACCCTAGAAGTTTAATAGTGCATTTTACTCGCCATTTCATGCGCTTTGAGATGCCGCTTTGCCCATTACGCTATCTGCAACATGAGCGACGTAAATTGAACAAATGTGATAGAATTTCGCTGAATTCTTAAATTAACCATAATATAAAATGATCTAATCGGGTCTCTGTTTGCCCTACCCTAGAAGTTTAATAGTACATTTTACTCGCCATTTCTTGCGCTTTCAGATGCCGCTTAGCCCAATACGCTATCTGAAATATCAGCGACGTAAATTGAACAAATGTGAGAGAATCTCGCTGAATTCTTATATTAACATTAATGTAAAATGATCTAATCGGGTCTCTGTTCGCCCTACCCTAGAAGATTACTAGTGCATTTCACACGTCATTTCATGCGCTTTGAGATGCCGCTTAGCCCAATACGCTATCTGCAATAGGAGCGACGTAAATTGAACAAATGTGATAGAATTTCGCTGAATTCTTAAATCAACCATAATATAAAATGATCTAATGGGGTCTCTGTTTGCCCTACCCTAGAAGTTTAATAGTGCATTTTACTCGCCATTTCTCGCGCTTTGAGATGCCGCTTAGTCCAATACGCTATCTGAAATATCAGCGACGTAAATTGAACAAATGTGAGAGAATTTCGCTGAATTCTTATATTAACCAAAATATAAAATGATCTAATCGGGTCTCTGATTGCCCTATCATAGAAGTTTAGTAGTGCATTTTACTCGCCCTTCCACGCGCTTTGAGATACCGCCTAGCCCAGTACGCTATCTGAAATAGGAGCGACGTAAGTTGAACAAATGTGATAGAATTACGCTGAATTCTTATATTAACCGTAATATAAAATGATCTAATCGGGTCTCTGTTTGCCCTACCCTAGAAGTTTAACAGTGCATTTTACTCGTCATTTCATGCGCTTTGAGATGCCGCATAGCCCAATACGCTATCTGAAATAGGAACGACGTAAATTGAACAAATGTGATAGAATTTTTCTGAATTCTTAAATTAACCATTATATAAAATGATCTAATCGGGTCTCTGTTTGCCCTACCCTTGAAGTTTAATAGTGCATTTTACTCGCCATTCCACGCGCTTTAAGATGCCGCCTAGCCCAGTACGCTATCTGAAATAGGAGCGACGTAAATGGAACAAATGTGTTAGAATTTCGCTGAATTATTATATTAACCAAAATATAAAATAATCTAATCGGGTCTCTGATTTCCCTATCATAGAAGTTTAACAGTGCATTTGACTCGCCATTTCATGCGCTTTGAGATGCCGCTTAGCCCAATACGCTATCTGAAATAGGGGCGACGCAAATTGAACAAATGTGATAGAATTACTCTGAATTCTTATATTAACCGTAATATAAAATGATCTATACGGGTCTCTGTTTGCCTTACCCTAGAAGTTTAATAGTGCATTTTACTCGCCATTTCATGCGCTTTGAGATGCCGCTTAGCCCAATACGCTATCTGAAATAGTAGCGACGTAAATTGAACAAATGTGATAGAATTTCGCTGAATTCTTAAATTAACCATAATATAAAATGATCTAATGGGGTCCCTGATTGCCCTACCCTAGAAGATTAATAGTGCATTTCACTCGCCATTTCATGCGCTTTGAGATGCCGCTTAGCCCGATACGCTATCTGACATAGGAGCGACGTAAATTGAACAAATGTGATAGAATTTCGCTGAATTCTTATATTAACCAAAATATAAAATGATCTAATCGGGTCTCTGATTGCCCTATCATAGAAGTTTAATAGTGCATTTTACTCGCCATTCCGCGCGCTTTAAGTTGCCGCCTAGCCCAGTATGCTATCTGAAATAGGAACGACGTAAATTGAACAAATGTGATAGAATTTTTCTGAATTCTTAAATTAACCATAATATGAAATGACCAAATCGGGTCTCTGTTTGCCCTACCCTAGAAGTTTAATAGTGCATTTTACTCGCCATTTCTTGCGCTTTGAGATGCCGTTTAGCCCAATACGCTATCTGAAATATCAGCGACCTGAATTGAACAAATGTGAGAGAATTTCGCTGAATTCTTAAATTAACCATAAAATAAAATGATATAATGTGGTCTCTGTTTGCCCTACCCTAGAAGTTTAATAGTGAATTTTACTCGCCATTTCTTGCGCTTTGAGATGCCGCTTAGCACAAGTCGCTATCTGAAATAGGAGCGATGTAAATTGAACAAATGTGATAGAATTTCGCTGAATTCTTATATTAACCAAAATATAAAATGATCTAATCGGGTCTCTGATTGCCCTATCATAGAAGTTTAATAGTGCATTTTACTCGCCATTCCACGCGCTTTAAGTTGCCGCCTAGCCCAGTACGCTATCTGAAATAGGAGCTACGTAAGTTGAACAAATGTGATAGAATTTTGCTGAATTCTTAAATTAACCATAATATAAAATGATCTAATCGGGTCTCTGTTTGCCCTACCCTAGAAGTTTAATAGTACATTTTACTCGCCATTTCTTGCACTTTGAGATGCCGCTTAGCCCAATACGCTATCTGAAATATCAGCGACGTAAATTGAACAAATGTGAGAGAATCTCGCTGAATTCTTATATTAACCTTAATGTAAAATGATCTAATCGGGTCTCTGTTCGCCCTACCCTAGAAGATTACTAGTGCATTTCACACGTCATTTCATGCGCTTTGAGATGCCGCTTAGCTCAATAAGCTATCTGAAATAGGAGCGACGTAAATTGGACAAATGTGATAGAATTTTTCTGAATTCTTAAATAAACCATAATATGAAATGATCTAATCGGGTCTCTGTTTGCGCTACCCTAGAGGTTTAACAGTGCATTTTACTCGCCATTTCATGCGCTTTGAGATGCCGCTTAGCCCAATACGCTATCTGAAATAGGAGCGACGTAAATTGAACAAATGTGATAGAATTTCGCTGAATTCTTATATTAACCAAAATATAAAATGATCTAATCGGGTCTCTGATTGCCCTATCATAGAAGATTGATAGTGTATTTTACTCGACATTCCACGCGCTTTAAGTTGCCGCCTAGCCCAGTACGCTGTCTGAAATAGGAACTACGTAAGTTGAACAAATGTGACAGAATTACGCTGAATTCTTATATTTACCGTAATATAAAATGCTCTAATCGGGTCTCTGTTTGCCTTATCCTAGAAGTTTGATCGTGCATTTTACTCGCCATTTCATGCGCTTTGAGATGCCGCATAGCCCAATACGCTATCTGAAATAGGAGCGACGTAAATTGAACAAATGTGATAGAATTTCGCTGAATTCTTATATTAACCTCAATGTAAAATGATCTAATCGGGTCTTTGTTCGCCCTACCCTAGAAGTTTAATAGTGCATTTCACTCGCCATTTCATGCGCTTTGAGATGCCGCTTAGCGAATACGCTATCCGACATAGGAGCGACGTAAATTGAACAAATGTGATAGAATTTCGCTGAATTCTTAAATTATCCATAATATAAAATGATCTAATGGGGTCTCTGATTGCCCTATCATAGAAGTTTAGTAGTGCATTTTACTCGCCCTTCCACGCGCTTTGTGATACCGCCTTGCCCAGTACGCTATCTGAAATAGGAGCGACGTAAGTTGAACAAATGTGATAGAATTACGCTGAATTCTTATATTAACCGTAATATAAAATGATCTAATCGGGTCTCTGTTTGCCCTACCCTAGAAGTTTAATAGTGCATTTTACTCGCCATTTCTTGCGCTTTGAGATGCCGCTTAGCCCAGTACGCTATCTAAAATAGGAGCGACGTAAATTGATCAAATGTGATAGAATTTCGCTGAATTCTTTTATTAACCATAACGTAAAATGATCTAATCGGGTCTCTGTTCGCCCTAGCGTAGAAGCTTAATTGTGCATTTTATTCGTCATTTCATGCGCTTTGAGATGCCGCCTAGCCCAGTACGCTATCTGAAATAGGAGCGACGTAAGTTGAACAAATGTGATAGAATAACGCTGAATTCTTATATTAACCGTAATATGAAATGGTCTAATCGGGTCTCTGTTTGCCCTAGCCTAGAAGTTTAATAGTGCATTTTACTCGCCATTTCTCGCGCTTTGAGTTGCCGCTTAGCCCAATACGCTATCTGAAATATCAGCGACGTAAATTGAACAAATGTGAGAGAATTTCGCTGAATTCTGAAATTAACCATAATATAAAATGATCTTATCGGGTCTCTGTTTGCCCTACCCTAGAAGTTTAATAGTGCATTTTACTCGCCATTTCTTGCGCTTTGAGATGCCGCTTAGCCCAATACGCTATCTGAAATATCAGCGACGTAAATTGAACAAATGTGAGAGAATCTCGCTGAATTCTTATATTAACCAAAATATAAAATGATCTAATCGGGTCTCTGATTGCCCTATCATAGAAGTTTAATAGTGAATTTTACTCGCCATTCCACGCGCTTTAAGATGCCGCTTAGCCCAATACGCTATCTGAAATAGGAGCGATGTAAATTGATCAAATGTGATAGAATTTCGCTGAATTCTTAAATTAACCATAATATAAAATGATCTAATCGGGTCTCTGTTTGCCCTACCCTAGAAGTTTAATAGTGCATTTTACTCGACATTTCTTGCACTTTGAGATGCCGCTTAGTCCAATACGCTATCTGAAATATCAGCGACGTAAATTGAACAAATGTGAGAGAATTTCGCTGAATTCTTATATTAACCAAAATATAAAATGATCTAATCGGGTCTCTGATTGCCCTGTCATAGAAGTTTAATAGTGCATTTTACTCGCCATTTCTTGCGCTTTGAGATGCCGCTTAGCCCAATATGCTATCTGAAATATCAGCGACGTAAATTGAACAAATGTGAGAGAATCTCGCTGAATTCTTATATTAACCAAAATATAAAATGATCTAATCGGGTCTATGATTGCCCTATCATAGAAGTTTAAAAGTGCATTTTACTCGCCATTCCACGCGCTTTAAGATGCCGCCTAGCCCAGTACGCTATCTGAAATAGGAGCGACGTAAATTGAACAAATGTGATAGAATTTTGCTGAATTCTTATATTAACCGTAATATAAAATGATCTAATCGGGTCTCTGTTTGCCCTACCCTAGAAGTTTAACAGTGCATTTTACTCGTCATTTCATGCGCTTCGAGATGCCGCATAGCCCAATACGCTATCTGACATAGGAGCGACGTAAATTGAACAAATGTGATAGAATTTCGCTGAATTCTTAAATTAACCATAATATAAAATGATCTAATGGGGTCTCTGATTGCCCTACCCTAGAAGATTAATAGTGCATTTCACTCGCCATTTCATGCGCTTTGAGATGCCGCTTAGCCCAATACCCTATCTGATATAGGAGCGACGTAAATTGAACAAATGTGATAGAATTTCGCTGAATTCTTATATTAACCAAAATATAAAATGATCTAATCGGGTCTCTGATTGCCCTATCATAGAAGTTTAGTAGTGCATTTTACTCGCCATTCCACGCGCTTTAAGTTGCCGCCTAGCCCAGTACGCTATCTGAAATAGGAGCTACGTAAGTTGAACAAATGTGACAGAATTACGCTGAATTCTTATATTAACCGTAATATAAAATGATCTAATCGGGTCTCTGTTTGCCCTACCCTAGAAGTTTAATAGTGCATTTTACTCGCCATTTCTTGCGCTTTGAGATGCCGCTTAGCCCAGTACGCTATCTGAAATAGGAGCGACGTAAATTGAACAAATGTGATAGAATTTTGCTGAATTCTTAAATTAACCATAATGTAAAATGATCGAATCGGGTCTCTGATTGCCCTACCCTAGAAGTTTAATAGTACATTTTACTCGCCATTTCTTGCGCTTTGAGATGCCGCTTAGCCCAATAAGCTATCTGAAATAGGAGCGCCGTAAATTGAACAAATGTGATAGAATTTCGCTGAATTCTTATATTCACCAAAATATAAAATGATCTAATCGGGTCTCTGATTGCCCTATCATAGAAGTTTAATAGTGCATTGTACTCGCTATGCCACGCGCTTTAAGATGCCGCCTAGCCCAGTACGCTATCTGAAATAGGAGCGACGTATGTTGAACAAATGTGATATGATTACGCTGAATTCTTATATCAACCGTAATATTAAATGATCTAATCGGGTTTCGGTTTGCCTTACCCTAGAAGTTTAATAGTCCATTTTACTCGCCATTTCATGCGCTTTGAGATGCCGCTTTGCCCAATACGCTATCTACAACATGAGCGACGTAAATTGAACAAATGTGATAGAATTTCGCTGAATTCATAAATTTACCAAAATATAAAATGATCTAATCGGGTCTCTGTTTGCCCTACCCTAGAAGTTTAATAGTACATTTTACTCGCCATTTCTTGCGCTTTGAGATGCCGCTTAGCCCAATACGCTATCTGAAATATCAGCGACGTAAATTGAACAAATGTGAGAGAATCTCGCTGAATTCTTATATTAACCTTAATGTAAAATGATCTAATCGGGTCTCTGTTCGCCCTACCCTAGAAGATTACTAGTGCATTTCACACGTCATTTCATGCGCTTTGAGATGCCGCTTAGCTCAATAAGCTATCTGAAATAGGAGCGACGTAAATTGAACAAATGTGATAGAATATCGCTGAATTCTTATATTAACCTCAATGTAAAATGATCTAATCGGGTCTTTGTTCGCCCTACCCTAGAAGTTTAATAGTGCATTTAACTCGTCATTTCATGCGCTTTGAGATGCCGCTTAGCCCAATAAGCTATCTGAAATAGGAGCGACGTAAATTGACCAAATGTGATAGAATTTCGCTGAATTCTTATATAACCAAAATATAAAATGATCTAATCGGGTCTCTGATTGCCCTATCATAGAAGTTTAATAGTGAATTTTACTCGCCATTCCACGCGCTTTAAGATGCCGCTTAGCCCAATACGCTATCAGCAATAGGAGCGACGTAAATTGAACAAATGTGATAGAATTTCGCTGAATTCTTAAATTAACCATAATATAAAATGATGTGATGGGGTCTCTGTTTGCCCTACCCTAGAAGTTTTATAGTGCATTTGACTCGACATTTCATGCGCTTTGAGATGCCGCTTAGCCCAATACGCTATCTGAAATAGGAGCGATGTAAATTGATCAAATGTGATAGAATTTCGCTGAATTCTTAAATTAACCATAATATAAAATGATCTAATGGGGTCTCTGATTGCCCTACCCTAGAAGATTAATAGTGCATTTCACACGCCATTTCATGCGCTTTGAGATGCCGCTTAGCCCAATACGCTATCTGACATAGGAGCGACGTAAATTGTACAAATGTGATAGAATTTCGCTGAATTCTTAAATTAACCATAATATAAAATGATCTAATCGGGTCTCTGTTTGCCCTACCCTAGAAGTTTAACAGTGCATTTTACTCGCCATTTCATGCGCTTTGAGATGCCGCTTAGCCCAATACGATATCTGAAATAGGAGCAACGTAAATTGAACAAATGTGATAGAATTTCGCTGAATTCTTAAATTAACCATAATATAAAATGATCTAATGGGGTCTCTGTTTGCCCTACCCTAGAAGTTTAATAGTGCATTTGACTCGTCATTTCATGCGCTTTGAGATGCCGCTTAGCCCAATACGCTATCTGAAATAGGAGCGATGTAAATTGATCAAATGTGATAGAATTTCGCTGAATTCTTTTATTAACCATAACGTAAAATGATCTAATCGGGTCTCTGTTCGCCCTAGCGTTGAAGCTTAATTGTGCATTCTATTCGTCATTTCATGCGCTTTGAGATGCCGCTTAGCCCAATACGCTATCTGAAATAGGAGCGACGTAAATTGAACAAATGTGATAGAATTTCGCTGAATTCTTATATTAACCTCAATGTAAAATGATCTAATCGGGTCTTTGTTCGCCCTACCCTAGAAGTTTAATTGTGCATTTCACTCGTCATTTCATGCGCTTTGAGATGCCGCTTAGCCCAATAAGCTATCTGAAATAGGAGCGACGTAAATTAACCAAATGTGATAGAATTTCGCTGAATTCTTATATAACCAAAATATAAAATGATCTAATCGGGTCTCTGATTGCCCTATCATAGAAGTTTAATAGTGAATTTTACTCGCCATTCCACGCGCTTTAAGATGCCGCTTAGCCCAATACGCTATCAGCAATAGGAGCGACGTAAATTGAACAAATGTGATAGAATTTCGCTGAATTCTTAAATTAACCATAATATAAAATGATCTAATCGGGTCTCTGTTCGCACTAGCGTAGAAGCTTAATTGTGCATTTTATTCGTCATTTCATGCGCTTTGAGATGCCGGTTAGCCCAATACGCTATCTGAAATAGGAGCGACGTAAATTGAACAAATGTGATAGAATTTCGCTGAATTCTTATATTAACCAAAATATAAAATGATCTAATCGGGTCTCTGTTTGCCCTACCCTAGAAGTTTAATAGTGCATTTTACTCGCCATTTCTCGCGCTTTGAGATGCCGCTTAGCCCAATACGCTATCTGAAATATCAGCGACGTAAATTGAACAAATCTGAGAGAATTTCGCTGAATTCTTAAATTAACCATAATATAAAATGATCTTATCGGGTCTCTGTTTGCACTACCCTAGAAGTTTAATAGTGCATTTTACTCGCCATTCCACGCGCTTTAAGTTGCCGCCTAGCCCAGTACGCTATCTGAAATAGGAGCTACGTAAGTTGAACAAATGTGACAGAATTACGCTGAATTCTGATATTAACCGTAATATAAAATGATCTAATCGGGTCTCTGTTTGCCCTACCCTAGAAGTTTAATAGTGCATTTTACTCGTCATTTCATGCGCTTTGAGATGCCGCATAGCCAATACGCTATCTGAAATAGGAGCGACGCAAATTGAACAAATGTGATAGAATTTCGCTGAATTCTTATATTAACCAAAATATAAAATGATCTAATCGGGTCTCTGATTGCCCTATCATAGAAGTTTAATAGTGCATTTTACTCGCCATTCCACGCGCTTTAAGATGCCGCCTAGCCCAGTACGCTATCTGAAATAGGAGCGACGTATGTTGAACAAATGTGATAGAATTTCGCTGAATTCTTATATTAACCAAAATATAAAATGATCTAATCGGGTCTCTGATTGCCCTATCATAGAAGTTTAATAGTGCATTTTACTCGACATTTCTTGCGCTTTGAGATGCCGCTTAGTCCAATACGCTATCTGAAATATCAGCGACGTAAATTGAACAAATGTGAGAGAATTTCGCTGAATTATTATATTAACCAAAATATAAAATAATCTAATCGGGTCTCTGATTTCCCTATCATAGAAGTTTAGTAGTGCATTTGACTCGCCATTTCACGCGCTTTAAGTTGCCGCCTAGCCCAGTACGCTATCTGAAATAGGAGCTACGTAAGTTGAACAAATGTGATAGAATTTTGCTGAATTCTTAAATTAACGATAATATAAAATGATATAATCGGGTCTCTGTTTGCCCTACCCAAGAACTTTAATAGTGCATTTCTCTCGTCATTTCATGCGCTTTGAGATGCCGCTTAGCCCAATACGCTATCTGAAATAGGAGCTACGTAAATTGAACAAATGTGATAGAATTTCCATGAAATCTTATATTAAACAAAACATAAAATGATCTAAACGGGACTCTGATTGCCCTATCATAGAAGTTTAGTAGTGCATTTTACTCGCCCTTCCACGCGCTTTAAGATGCCGCCTAGCCCAGTACACTATCTGAAATAGGAGCGACGTATGTTGAACAAATGTGATATAATTACGCTGAATTCTTATATTAACCGTAATATTAAATGATCTAATCGGGTCTCGGTTTGCCTTACCCTAGAAGTTTAATAGTGCATTTTACTCGCCATTTCATGCGCTTTGAGATGCCGCTTTGCCCATTACGCTATCTGCAACATGAGCGACGTAAATTGAACAAATGTGATAGAATTTCGCTGAATTCTTAAATTAACCATAATATAAAATGATCTAATCGGGTCTCTGTTTGCCCTACCCTAGAAGTTTAATAGTACATTTTACTCGCCATTTCTTGCGCTTTCAGATGCCGCTTAGCCCAATACGCTATCTGAAATATCAGCGACGTAAATTGAACAAATGTGAGAGAATCTCGCTGAATTCTTATATTAACATTAATGTAAAATGATCTAATCGGGTCTCTGTTCGCCCTACCCTAGAAGATTACTAGTGCATTTCACACGTCATTTCATGCGCTTTGAGATGCCGCTTAGCCCAATACGCTATCTGCAATAGGAGCGACGTAAATTGAACAAATGTGATAGAATTTCGCTGAATTCTTAAATTAACCATAATATAAAATGATCTAATCGGGTCTCTGTTTGCCCTACCCTAGAAGTTTAATAGTGCATTTTACTCGC
>CAKAJE020001775.1:0-92531 GCA_916610135.2 Macropis europaea | reverse complement strand
AATGCACTATTAAACTTCTATGATAGGGCAATCAGAGACCCGATTAGATCATTTTCTATTTTGGTTAATATAAGAATCCAGCGAAATTCTATCACATTTGTTCAATTTACGTCGCTCCTATTTCAGGTAGCGTATTGGGCTAAGCGGCATCTCAAAGCGCACGAAAGGGCGAGTATAATGCACTATTAAACTTCTAGGGTGGGGCAATCAGAGACCCGATAAGATCATTTTATATTACGGTTAATATAAGAATTCAGCGAAGTTCTATCACATTTGTTCAATTTACGTCGCTCCTATTTCAGATAGCTTATTGGGCTAAGCGGCAACACAAAGCGCATGAAATGACGAGTGAAATGCACTATTAAACTTCTAGGGTGGGGCAAACAGAGACCAGTTTAGATCAATTTATATTATGGTTAATTTAAGAATTCAGCGAAATTCTATCTCATTTGTACAATTTACGTCGATCCTATTGCAGATAGCGTATTGGGCTAAGCGGCATCTCGAAGCGCATGAAATGGCGAGTAAAATGCACTATTAAACTTCTATGGTAATGCAAACAGAGACCCGATTAGATCATTTTATATTACGGTTAATATAAGAATTCAGCGTAATTCTATCACATTTGTTCAACATACGTCGCTCCTATTTCAGATAGTGTACTGGGCTAGGCGGCATCTAAAAGCGCGTGGAAGGGCGAGTAAAATGCACTACTAAACTTCTATGATAGGGCAATCAGAGTCCCGTTTAGATCATTTTATATTTTGTTTAGTATAAGATTTCAGGGAAATTCTATCACATTTGTTCAATTTACGTCGCTGATATTTCAGATAGCGTATTGGGCTAAGCGGCATCTCAAAGCGCAAGAAATGGCGAGTAAAATGTACTATTAAACTTCTAGGGTAGGGCAAACAGAGACCCGATTAGATCATTTTATATTATGGTTAATTTAAGAATTCAGCAAAATTCTATCACATTTGTTCAATTTACGTCGCTCCTATTTCAGATAGCGTACTGGGCTAGGCGGCAACTTAAAGCGCGTGGAATGGCGAGTAAAACGCACTATTAAACTTCTATGATAGCGCAATCAGTGACCCGAGTATATCATTTTATATTTTGTTTAATATAAGATTTCAGGGAAATTCTATCACATTTGTTCAATTTACGTAGCTCCTATTTCAGATAGCGTATTGGGCTAAGAGGCATCTGAAGGCGCATGAAATGGCGAGTAAAATGCACTATTAATCTTCTAGGGTTGGGCAAACAGAGACCCGATTAGATCATTTTATATTATGGTTAATTTAAGATGTCAGCTAAATTTTATCACATCTGTTCAATTTACGTCGCTCCTATTTCAGATAGCGTACTGGACTATGCGGCATCTTGAAGCGCGTGGAATGGCGAGTAAAGTGCACTACTAAACTTCTATGGTAGGGCGAACAGAGACCCGATTAGATCATTTTATATTATGGTTAATTTAAGAATTCAGCAAAATTCGATCACTCTTGTTCAATTTACGTCGCTCGTATTTCAGATAGCGTACTGGGCTAGGCGGCATCTTAAAGCGCGTGGAATGGCGAGTAAAATGCACTATTAAACTTCTGGGCTAGGGCGAACAGGGACCAGATTAGATCATTTTACATCCTGGTTAATAAAATAATTCAGCGAAATTCTATCACCTTTGTTCAACTTCCGTCGCTCCTATTTCAGATAGCGTATTGGGCTAAGCGGCATCTCAATGCGCATGAAATGGCGAGTAAAATGCACTATTAAACTTCTAGGGTAGGGCAAACAGAGACCCGATTAGATCATTTTATATTAAGGTTAATATAAGTATTCAGGGAAATTCTATCACCTTTGTTCAACTTTAGTCGCTCCTATTTCAGATAGCGTATTGGGCTAAGCGGCATCTCAAAGCGCATGAAATTGCGAGTAAAATGCACTATCAAACTTCTAGGATAAGGCAAACAGAGACCCGATTAGATCATTTTATATTACGGTTAATATAAGAATTCAGCGTAATTCTATCACATTTGTTCAACTTACGTCGCTCCTATTTCAGGTAGCGTATTGGGCTAGGCGGCATGTCAAAGCGCATGGAATGACGAGTGAAATGCACTATTAAACTTCTAGGGTAGGGCAATCAGTAACCCGATTAGATCATTTTATATTATAGTTAATTTAAGAATTCAGCGAAATTCTATCACATTTGTTCAATTTACGTCGCTCCTATTTCAGATAGCGTATTGGGATAAGCGGCATCTCAAAGCGCATGAAATGGCGAGTAAAATGCACAATTAAACTAATAGGGTAGGGCAAACAGAGATCCGATTAGATCATTTTATATTGTGGTTAATTTAAGCATTCAGCAAAATTCTATCACATTTGTTCAATTTACGTCGCTCCTATTTCAGATAGCGTATTGGGCTAAGCGGCATCTAAAAGCGCATGAAATTACGAGTAAAATGCACTATCAAACTTCTAGGATAAGGCAAACAGAGACCCGATTAGATCATTTTATATTACGGTTAATATAAGAATTCAGCGTAATTCTATCACATTTGTTCAACTTACGTCGCTCCTATTTCAGGTAGCGTATTGGGCTAGGCGGCATGTCAAAGCGCATGGAATGACGAGTGAAATGCACTATTAAACTTCTAGGGTAGGGCAATCACTGACCCGATTAGATCATTTTATATTATAGTTAATTTAAGAATTCAGCGAAATTCTATCACGTTTGTTCAATTTACGTCGCTCCTATTTCAGATAGCGTATTGGGATAAGCGGCATCTCAAAGCGCATGAAATGGCGAGTAAAATGCACAATTAAACTAATAGGGTAGGGCAAACAGAGACCCGATTAGATCATGTTATATTGTGGTTAATTTAAGCATTCAGCAAAATTCTATCATATTTGTTCAATTTACGTCGCTCCTATTTCAGATAGCGTATTGGGCTAAGCGGCATCTTAAAGCGCGCGGAATGGCGAGTAAAATGCACTAGTAAACTTCTATGCTAGGGCAATCAGAGACCCGATTAGATCATTTCATATTTTGGTTAATATAACAATTCAGAGAAATTCTATCACATTTGTTTAATTTACGTCGCTCCTATTTCAGATAGCGTATTGGGCAAAGCGGCATCTCAAAGCGTATGAAATGGCGAATAAAATGCACTATTAAAGTTCTAGGGTAGGGCAAACAGAGACCCGATTAGATCATTTTATATTATGGTTAATTTAAGAATTGAGCGAAATTCTATCTCATTTGTTCAACTTACGTCGCTCCTAATTTAGATAGCGTACTGGGCTAGGCGGCATCTTAAAGCGCCTGGAATGGCGAGTAAAATGCACTGCTAAACTTCTATGATAGGGCAATCAGAGACCCGATTAGATCATTTTATATTTTGTTTAATATAAGATTTCAGGGAAATTCTATCACATTTGTTTAATTTACGTCGCTCCTATTTCAGATAGCGTATTGGGCGAAGCGGCATCTCAAAGCGCATGAAATGGCGACTAAAATGCACTATTAAACTTCTAGGGTAGGGCAAGCAGAGACCCGATTAGATCATTTTATATTATGGTTAATTTAAGAATTCGGCGAAATTCTATCACATTTGTTCAATTTACGTCGCTCCTATTTCAGATAGCGTATTGGGCTAAGCGGCATCTCAAAGCGCATGAAATGGCGAGTAAAATGCAATACTAAACTTCTAGGATAAGGCAAACAGAGACCCGATTAGATCATTTTATATTACGGTTAATATAAGAATTCAGCGTAATTCTATCACATTTGTTCAACTTACGTCGCTCCTAATTTAGATAGCGTACTGGGCTAGGCGGCATCTTAAAGCGCGTGGAATGGCGAGTAAAATGCACTATTAAACTTCTAGGCTAGGGCGAACAGAGACCAGATTAGATCATTTTACATTCTGGTTAATCAAAATAATTCAGCGAAATTCTATCACCTTTGTTCAACTTTCGTCGCTCCTATTTCAGATAGCGTATTGGGCTAAGCGGCATCTCAAAGCGCATGAAATGGCGAGTAAAATGCACTATTAAACTTCTAGGGTAGGGCAAACAGAGACCCGATTAGATCATTTTATATTATGGTTAATTTAAGAATTCAGCAAAATTCTATCACATTTGTTCAATGTACGTCGCTCCTATTTCGGATAGCGTACTGGGCTAGGCGGCACCCTAAAGCGCGTGGAGTGGCGAGTAAAATGCACTATTAATCTTCTATGATAGGGCAATCAGAGACCCGATTAGATCATTTTATATTACGGTTAATATAAGAATTCAGCGAAATTCTATCACATTTGTTCAATTCACGTCGCTCCTATTTCAGATAGCTTATTGGGCTAAGCTGCATCTGAAGTCGCATGAAATGGCGAGTAAAATGCACTATTAAACTTCAATGATAGGGCAATCAGAGACCCGATTAGATCATTTTATATTTTGGTTAATATAAGAATTCAACGAAATTCTATCACATTTGTTCAATTTACGCCGCTTCTATTACAGATAGCTTATTGGGCTTAGCGGCATCTCAAAGCGCATGAAATGACGAGTGAAATGCACTATTAAACTTCTAGGGTAGGGCAAACAGAGACCCGATTAGGTTATTTTATATTATGGTTAATTTAAGAATTCAGCGAAATTCTATCACATTTGTTCAATTTACGTCGCTCCTATTACAGGTAGCTTATTGGGCTCAGCAGCATCTCAAAGCGCATGAAATGACGAGTGAAATGCACTATTAAACTTCTAAGCTAGGGCGAACAGAGACCCGAGCAGATCATTTTACATTATGGTTAATAAAAGAATTCAGCGAAATTCTATCACATTTGTTCAACTTACGTCGCTCCTATTTCAGATAGCGTATTGGGCTAAGCGGCATCTCAAAGCGCATGAAATGGCGAGTGAAATGCACCATTAGACTTCTATGGTAGGGCGAACAGAGACACGATTAGATCATTTTATATTTTGGTTAATATAAGAATTCAGTGAAATTCTATCACATTTGTTCAATTTACGTCGTTCCTATTTCAAATAGCGTATTGGGCTCAGCGGCATCTCAAAGCGCATGAAATGGCGAGCAAAATGCATTATTAAACTTCTATCCTAGGGCAATCAGAGACCCGATTAGATCATATTATATTAAGGTTACTTTAAGAATTCAGCGAAATTCTATCACATTTGTTCAATTTACGTCGCTCCTATTTCAAATAGCTTATTGGGCGAAGCGGCGTCTCAAAGCGCATGAAATGACGAGTGAAATGCACTATTAAACTTCTAGGATAAGGCAAACAGAGACCCGATTAGATCATTTTATATTTTGGTTAATATAAGAATTCAGCGAAATTCTATCACATTTGTTCAATTTACGTCGCTCCTAATTTAAATAGCGTACTGGGCTAGGCGGCATCTTAAAGCGCGTGGAATGGCGAGTAAAATGCACTGCTAAACTTCTATGATAGGGCAATCAGAGACCCGATTAGATCATTTTATATTATGGTTAATTTAAGAATTGAGCGAAATTCTATCTCATTTGTTCAACTTACGTCGCTCCTAATTTAGATAGCGTACTGGGCTAGGCGGCATCTTAAAGCGCGTGGAATGGCGAGTAAAATGCACTGCTAAACTTCTATGATAGGGCAATCAGAGACCCGATTAGATCATTTTATATTTTGTTTAATATAAGATTTCAGGGAAATTCATTCACATTTGTTTAATTTACGTCGCTCCTATTTCAGATAGCGTACTGGGATAGGCGGCATCTTAAAGCGCGTGGAATGCCGAGTAAAATCCACTATTAAACTTCTAGGCTAGGGCGAACAGAGACCAGATTAGATCATTTTACATTCTGGTTAATAAAATAATTCAGCGAAATTCTATCACATTTGTTCAACTTTCGTCGCTCATATTTCAGATAGCGTATTGGGCTAAGCGGCATCTCAAAGCGCATGAAATGGCGAGTAAAATGCACTATTAAACTTCTAAGGTAGGGCAATCAGTGACCCGATTATATCATTTTATGTTATAGTTAATTTAATAATTCAGCGAAATTCTATCACATTTGTTCAATTTACGTCGCTCCCATTTCAGATAGCGCATTGGGCTAAGCGGCATCTCAAAGCGCATGAAATGGCGAGTAAAATGCAATACTAAACTTCTAGGATAAGGCAGACAGAGACCCGATTAGATCATTTTATATTACGGTTAATATAAGAATTCAGCGTAATTCTATCACATTTGTTTAACTTACGTCGCTCCTAATTTAGATAGCGTACTGGGCTAGGCGGCATCTTAAAGCGCGTGAATGGCGAGTAAAATGCACTGTTAAACTTCTATGATAGGGCAATCAGAGACCCGATTAGATCATTTTATATTTTGTTTAATATAAGATTTCAGGGAAATTCTATCACATTTGTTCAATTTACGTCGCTCCTATTTCAGACAGCGTACTGGGCTAGGCGGCATCTTAAAGCGTGCCGAATGGCGAGCAAAATGCACTATTAACCTTCTATGATAGGGCAATCAGAGACCCGATTAGATCATTTTATATTTTGTTTAATATAAGATTTCAGGGAAATTCAATCACATTTGTTCAATTTAGGTCGCTCCTATTTCAGATACCGTACTGGGCTAGGCGGCATCTTAAAGCGCGTGGAATGCCGAGCAAAATCCACTATTAAACTTCTAGGCTAGGGCGAACAGAGACCAGATTAGATCATTTTACATTATGGTTCTTAAAAGAATTCAGCGAAATTCTATCACATTTGTTCAACGTACGTCGCTCCTATTTCAGATAGCGTATTGGGATAAGCGGCATCGAAAAGCGCATGAAATGGCGAGTAAAATGCACAATTAAACTACTAGGGTAGGGCAAACGGAGACCCGATTAGATCAGTTTATATTATGGTTAATTTAAGAATTCAGCAAAATTCTATCACATTTGTTCAATGTACGTCGCTCCTATTTCGGATAGCGTACTGGGCTAGGCGGCAACCTAAAGCGCGTGGAGCGGCGAGTAAAATGCACTATTAATCTTCTATGATAGGGCAATCAGAGACCCGATTAGATCATTTTATATTTTGGTTAATATAAGAATTCAGCGAAATTCTATCACATTTGTTCAATTTACGTCGCTCATATTTTTTGAGATAGCGTATTGGGCTAAGCGGCATCTCAAAGCGCATGAAATGGCGAGCAAAATGCACTATTAAACTTCTAGGGTAGGGCAATCAGTGACCCGATTAGATCATTTTATATTATAGTTAATTTAAGAATTCAGCGAAATTCTATCACATTTGTTCAATTCACGTCGCTCCTATTTCGGATAGCGTATTGCGCTATGCGGTATCTCAAAGCGCATGAAATGGCGAGTAAAATGCAATACTAAACTTCTAGGATAAGGCAAACAGAGACCCGATTAGATCATTTTATATTACGGTTAATATAAGAATTCAGCGAGATTCTATCACATTTGTTCAATTCACGTCGCTCCTATTTCAGACAGCGTACTGGGCCAGGCGCCATCTTAAAGCGCGTGGAATGGCGAGTAAAATGCACTGCTCAACTTTTATGATAGGGCAATCAGAGACCCGATTAGCTCATTTTATATTTTGTTTAATATAAGATTTCAGGGAAATTCTATCACATTTGTTCAATTTACGTCGCTCCTATTTCAGATAGCGTCCTGGGCTAAGCGGCATCTAAAAGCGCATGAAATGGCGAGTATAATGCACTATTATACTTCTAGGATAAGGCAAACAGAGACCCGATTAGATCATTTTATATTTTGGTTAATATAAGAATTCAACGAAATTCTATCTCATTCGTTCAATTTACGTCGCTTCTATTACAGATAGCTTATTGGGCTTAGCGGCATCTCAAAGCGCATGAAATGACGAGTGAAATGCACTATTAAACTTCTAGGGTAGGGCAAACAGAGACCCGATTAGGTCATTTTATATTATGGTTAATTTAAGAATTCAGCAAAATTCTATCACATTTGTTCAATTTACGTCGCTCCTATTTCAGATAGCGTCCTGGGCTAAGCGGCATCTAAAAGCGCATGAAATGGCGAGTATAATGCACTATTATACTTCTAGGATAAGGCAAACAGAGACCCGATTAGATCATTTTATATTACGGTTAATATAAGAATTCAGCGTAATTCTATCACATTTGTTCAACTTACGTCGTTCCTATTTCAGATAGCGTACTGGGCTAGACGGCATCTTAAAGCGCGTGGAATGGCGAGTAAAGTGCACTATTAAACTTCTATGATAGGGCAATCAGAGACCCGATCAGATCATTTTATATATTGGTTAATATAAGAATTCAACGAAATTCTATCACATTTGTAAAATTTACGTCGCTCCTATTACAGATAGCTTATTGGGCTTAGCGGCATCTCAAAGCGCATGGAATGACGAGTGAAATGCACTATTAAACTTCTAGGGTAGGGCAAACAGTCACGCGATTAGATCATTTTATATTATGGTTAATTTAAGAATTCAGCAAAATTCTATCACATTTGCTCAATTTACGTCGCTCCTATTTCAGATAGCGTATTTTTGCTAAGCGGTATCTCAAAGCGCATGAAATGGCGAGTAAAATGAAATACTAAACTTCTAGGATAAGGCAAACAGAGACCCGATTAGATCATTTTATATTTTTGTTAATATAAGAATTCAGCGAAATTCTATCACATTTGTTCAATTTACGTCGCTCATATTTCCGATAGCGTATTGGGCTAAGCGGCATCTCAAAGCGCATGAAATGACGAGTAAAATGCACTATTAAACTTCTAGGGTATGGCAAACAGAGACCCGATTAGATCATTTTATATTTTGGTTAATATAAGAATTCAGCGAAATTCTATCACATTTGTTCAATTTACATCGCTCCTATTTCAGATAGCGAATTGGGCTAAGCGGCATCTCAAAGCGCATGAAATGACGAGAAAAATGCACTATTAAACTTCTAGGGTAGGGCAAACAGAGACCCGAATAGATCATCTAATATTATGGTTAATTTAAGAATTCAGCAAAATTCTATCACATTTGTTCAACTTACGTCGCTCCTATTTCAGATAGCGTATTGGGCTAAGCGGCATCTCAAAGCGCATGAAATGACGAGTGAAATGCACTATTAAACTTCTAGGATAAAGCAAACAGAGACCCGATTAGATCATTTTATATTTTGGTTACTATAAGAATTCAGCGAAATACTATCACATTTGTTCAATTACGTCGCTCCTATTTCAGATAGCTAATTGGGCAAAGCGGCATCTCAAAGCGCATGAAATGGCGAGTAAAATGCACAATTAAACTTCTAGGGTAAGGCAAACAGAGACCCGATTAGATCATTTTATATTATGGTTAATTTAAGAATTCAGCGAAATACTATCACATTTGTTCAATTTACGTCGCTCCTCTTTCAGATAGCTAATTGGGCAAAGCGGCATCTGAAAGCGCATGAAATGACGAGTGAAATGCACTAATAATCTTCTAGGGTAGGGCGAACAGAGACCCGATTAGAACACTTTACATTAAGGTTAATATAAGAATTCAGCGAAAGTCTCTCACATTTGTTCAATTTACGTCGCTGATATTTCAGATAGCGTATTGGGCTAAGCGGCATCTCAATGCGCATGAAATGGCGAGTAAAATGCACTATTACACTTCTAGGATAAGGCAAACAGAGACCCGATTCGATCATTTTATATTACGGTTAATATAAGAATTCAGCGTAATTCTATCACATTTGTTCAATCTACGTCGCTCCAATTTCAGATAGCGTACTGGGCTAGGCGGCATCTCAATGCGCATGAAATGGCGAGTAAAATGCTCTATTAAACTTCTAGGATAAGGCAAACAGAGACCCGATTCGATCATTTTATATTACGGTTAATATAAGAATTCAGCGTAATTCTATCACATTTGTTCAATCTACGTCGCTCCAATTTCAGATAGCGTACTGGGCTAGGCGGCATCTTAAAGCGTGTGGAAAGGCGAGCTAAATGCACTATTAAACTTCTATGATAGGGCAATCAGAGACCCGACTAGATCATTTATATTTTGGTTAATATAAGAATTCAGCGAAATTCTATCACATTTGTTCAATTTACGTCGCTCCTATTTCAGATAGCGTACTGGCTACGCGGCATCTTAAAGCGTGTGGAAAGGCGAGCTAAATGCACTATTAAACTTCTATTATAGGGCAAACAGAGACCCGATTAGATCATTTTATATTATGGTTAATTTAAGAATTCAGCCAAATTCTAACACATTTGTTCAATTTACGTCGCTCCTATTGCAGATATCGTATTGGGCTAAGCGGCATGTCAAAGCGCATGAAATGGCGAGTAAAATGCACTGCTAAACTTCTAGGGAAGGGCGAACAAAGGCCCGATTAGATCATTTTACATTAAGGTTAATATAAGAATTCAGGGAAATTCTATCACATTTGTTCAATTTACGTCGCTCCTATTTCAGATAGCGTATTGGGCTAAGTGCCATCTCAAAGCGCATGAAATTGCGAGTGAAATGCACTGTTAAACTTCTAGGGTAGGGCGAACAGAGACCCGATTAGATCATTTTACATTAAGGTTAATATAAGTATTCAGGGAAATTCTATCACATTTGTTCAATTTACGTCGCTCCTATTTCAGATAGCGTATTGGGCTAAGCAGCATCTCAAAGCCCATGAAATGGCGAGTAAAATGCACTGTTAAACTTCTAGGGTAGGGCAAACAGAGACCCGATTAGATCATTTTATATCATATACGGTTAATATAAGAATTCAGCGTAAGTCTATCACATTTGTTCAATTTACGTCGCTCCTATTTCAGATAGCTTATTGGGCTAAGCGGCATCTCAAAGTGCATGAAATGACGAGTAAAATGCCCTATTAAACTTCTAGGATAGGGCAAACAGAGACCGGATAAGATCATTTCATATTATGGTTAATTTAAGAATTCAGCGAAACTCTATCACATTTGTTCAATTTACGTCGCTCCTATTTCAGATAGCGTATTGGGCTAAGCGGCATCTCAATGCGCATGAAATGGCGAGTAAAATGCACTATTAAACTTCTAGGATAAGGCAAACAGAGACCCGATTCGTTCATTTTATATTACGGTTAATATAAGTATTCAGCGTAATTCTATCACATTTGTTCAACGTACGTCGCTCCTATTTCAGATAGCGTACTGGGCTGGGCGGCACCTTAAAGCGCGTGGAATGGCGGGTAAAATGCACTATAAAACTTCTGTGATAGGGCTATCAGAGACCCGATTAGATCATTTTATATTTTGGTTAATATAAGAATTCAGCGAAATTCTATCACATTTGTTCAACTGACGTCGCACCTATTTCAGATAGCGTATTGGGCTAAGCGGCATCTCAAAGCGCATGAAATGACGAGTGAAATGCACTATTAATCTTCAAGGGTAGGGCGAACAGAGACCCGATTAGAACATTTTACATTAAGGTTAATATAAGAATTCAGCGAAATTCTCTCACATTTGTTCAAGTTACGTCGCTCCTATTTCAGATAGCTTATTGGGCTAAGCGGCATCTCAAAGCGCATGAAATGACGAGTGAAATGCACTATTAAACTTCTAGGGTAGGGCAAACAGAGACCCGATTAGATCAGTTTATATTATGGTTAATTTAAGAATTCAGCCAAATTCTATCACATTTGTTCAATTTACGTCGCTCCAATTTCAGGTAGCGTACTGGGCTAGGCGGCATCTTAAAGCGTGTGGAATGGCGAGCTAAATGCACTATTAAACTTCTATGATAGGGCAATCAGAGACCCGACTAGATCATTTTATATTTTGGTTAATATAAGAATTCAGCGAAATTCTATCACATTTGTTCAATTTACGTCGCTCCTATTTCAGATAGCTTATTGGGCTAAGCGGCATCTCAATGCGCATGAAATGGCGAGTAAAATGCACTATTAAACTTCTAGGATAAGGCAAACAGAGACCCGATTAGATCATTTTATATGACGGTTAATATAAGATTTCAGCGTAATTCTATCACATTTGTTCAACTTACGTCGCTCCTATTTCAGATAGCGTACTGGGCTAGGCGGCATCTTAAAGCGTGTGGAAAGGCGAGCTAAATGCACTGCTAAACTTCTAGGGTAGGGCGAACAAAGGCCCGATTAGATCATTTTACATTAAGGTTAATATAAGAATTCAGGGAAATTCTATTACATTTGTTCAATTTACGTCGCTCCTATTTCAGATAGCGGATTGGGCTAAGCGCCATCTCAAAGCGCATGAAATTGCGAGTGAAATGCACTATTAAACTTCTAGGGTAGGGCGAACAGAGACCCGATTAGATCATTTTACATTAAGGTTAATATAAGTATTCAGGGAAATTCTATCACATTTGTTCAATTTACGTCGCTCCTATTTCAGATAGCGTATTGGGCTAAGCGGCATCTCAAAGCGCATGAAATGGCGAGTAAAATGCACTATCAAACTTCTAGGATAAGGCAAACAGAGACCCGATTAGATCATTTTATATTACGGTTAATATAAGAATTCAGCGTAATTCTATCACATTTGTTCAACTTACGTCGCTCCTATTTCAGGTAGCGTACTGGGCTAGGCGGCATCTTAAAGCGCGTGGAATGGCGAGTAAAATGCACTATTAAACTTCTAGGATAAGGAAAACAGAGACCTGATAAGATCATTTTATATTACGGTTAATATAAGAATTCGGCGTAATTCTATCACATTTGTTCAATTTACGTCGCTGCTATTCCAGATAGCTTATTGTGGTTAGCGGCATCACAAAGCGCATGAAATGACGAGTGAAATGCACTATTAAACTTCTAGGATAAGGCAAACAGAGACCCGATTAGATCATTTTATATTTTGGTTAATATAAGAATTCAGCGAAATTCTATCACATTTGTTCAATTTACGTCGCTCATATTTCAGATAGCGAACTGGGCTATGCGGCATCTTAAAGCGCGCGGAATGGCGAGTAAAATGCACTATTAAACTTCTATGCTAGGGCAATCAGAGACCCGATTTGATCATTTCATATTTTGGTTAATATAACAATTCAGAGAAATTCTATCACATTTGTTTAATTTACGTCGCTCCTATTTCAGATAGCGTATTGGGCAAAGCGGCATCTCAAAGCGTATGAAATGGCGAATAAAATGCACTATTAAAGTTCTAGGGTAGGGCAAACAGAGACCCGATTAGATCATTTTATATTATGGTTAATTTAAGAATTGAGCGAAATTCTATCTCATTTGTTCAACTTACGTCGCTCCTAATTTAGATAGCGTACTGGGCTAGGCGGCATCTTAAAGCGCGTGGAATGGCGAGTAAAATGCACTGCTAAACTTCTATGATAGGGCAATCAGAGACCCGATTAGATCATTTTATATTTTGTTTAATATAAGATTTCAGGGAAATTCTATCACATTTGTTTAATTTACGTCGCTCCTATTTCAGATAGCGTATTGGGCGAAGCGGCATCTCAAAGCGCATGAAATGGCGACTAAAATGCACTATTAAACTTCTAGGGTAGGGCAAGCAGAGACCCGATTAGATCATTTTATATTATGGTTAATTTAAGAATTCGGCGAAATTCTATCACATTTGTTCAATTTACGTCGCTCCTATTCCAGATAGCGTATTGGGCTAAGCGGCATCTCAAAGCGCATGAAATGGCGAGTAAAATGCAATACTAAACTTCTAGGATAAGGCAAACAGAGACCCGATTAGATCATTTTATATTACGGTTAATATAAGAATTCAGCGTAATTCTATCACATTTGTTCAACTTACGTCGCTCCTAATTTAGATAGCGTACTGGGCTAGGCGGCATCTTAAAGCGCGTGGAATGGCGAGTAAAATGCACTGCTAAACTTCTATGATAGGGCAATCAGAGACCCGATTAGATCATTTTATATTTTGGTTAATATAAGAATTCAGCGAAATTCTATCACAATTGTTCTATTTACGTCGCTCGTATTTCAGATAGCTTATTGTGCTTAGCGGCATCTCAAAGCGCATGAAATGACGAGTGAAATGCACTATTAAACTTCTAGGGTAGGGCAAACAGAGACCCGATTAGATCATTTTATATTTTGGTTAATATAAGAATTCAGCGAAATTCTATCACATATGTTCAATTTACGTCGCTCATATTTCAGATAGCGTATTGCACTAAGCGGCATCTCAAAGCGCATGAAGTGGCGAGTAAAATGCACTATTAAACTTCTAGGGTACGGCCAACAGAGACCCGATTAGATCATTTTATGTTATGGTTAATTTAAGAATTGAGCGAAATTCTATCACATATGTTTAACTTACGTCGCTCCTAATTTAGATAGCGTACTGGGCTAGGCGGCATCTTAAAGCGCGTGGAATGGCGAGTAAAATGCACTGCTAAACTTCTATGATAGGGCAATCAGAGACCCGATTAGATCATTTTATATTTTGTTTAATATAAGATTTCAGGGAAATTCTATCACATTTGTTTAATTTACGTCGCTCCTATTTCAGATAGCGTATTGGGCGAAGCGGCATCTCAAAGCGCATGAAATGGCGACTAAAATGCACTATTAAACTTCTAGGGTGGGGCAAGGAGAGACCCGATTAGATCATTTTATATTATGGTTAATTTAAGAATTCAGCAAAATTCTATCACATTCGTTCAATTTAGGTCGCTCCTATTTCAGATAGCGTACTGGGATAGGCGGCATCTTAAGTGCGTGGAATGCCGAGTAAAATCCACTATTAAACTTCTAGGCTAGGGCGAACAGAGACCAGATTAGATCATTTTACATTCTGGTTAATAAAATAATTCAGCGAAATTCTATCACCTTTGTTCAACTTTCGTCGCTCCTATTTCAGATAGCGTATTGGGCTAAGCGGCATCTCAAAGCGCATGAAATGGCGAGTAAAATGCACTATTAAACTTCTAGGGTAGGGCAAACAGAGACCCGATTAGATCATTTTATATTATGGTTAATTTAAGAATTCAGCAAAATTCTATCACATTTGTTCAATGTACGTCGCTCCTATTTCGGATAGCGTACTGGGCTAGGCGGCACCCTAAAGCGCGTGGAGTGGCGAGTAAAATGCACTATTAATCTTCTATGATAGGGCAATCAGAGACCCGATTAGATCGTTTTATATTACGGTTAATATAAGAATTCAGCGAAATTCTATCACATTTGTTCAATTTACGTCGCTCCTATTTCAGATAGCTTATTGGGCTAAGCGGCATCTGAAGGCGCATGAAATGGCGAGTAAAATGCACTATTAAACTTCAATGATAGGGCAATCAGAGACCCGATTAGATCATTTTATATTTTGGTTAATTTAAGAATTCAACGAAATTCTATCACATTTGTTCAATTTACGTCGCTTCTATTACAGATAGCTTATTGGGCTTAGCGGCATCTCAAAGCGCATGAAATGACGAGTGAAATGCACTATTAAACTTCTAGGGTAGGGCAAACAGAGACCCGATTAGGTTATTTTACATTATGGTTAATAAAAGAATTCAGCGAAATTCTATCACATTTGTTCAACTTACGTCGCTCCTATTTCAGATAGCATATTGGGCTAAGCGGCATCTCAAAGCGCATGAAATGGCGAGTGAAATGCACCATTAGACTTCTATGGTAGGGCGAACAGAGACACGATTAGATCATTTTATATTTTGGTTAATATAAGAATTCAGTGAAATTCTATCACATTTGTTCAATTTACGTCGCTCCTATTTCAAATAGCGTATTGGGCTCAGCGGCATCTCAAAGCGCATGAAATGGCGAGCAAAATGCATTATTAAACTTCTATCCTAGGGCAATCAGAGACCCGATTAGATCATTTTATATTAAGGTTACTTTAGGAATTCGGCGAAATTCTATCACATTTGTTCTATTTACGTCGCTCCTATTTCAGATAGCGTATTGGGCTAAGCGGCATCTCAAAGCGCATGAAATGGCGAGCAAAATGCATTATTAAACTTCTATCCTAGGGCATTCAGAGACCCGATTAGATCATTTTATATTAAGGTTACTTTAAGAATTCAGCGAAATTCTATCACATTTGTTCAATTTACGTCGCTCCTATTTCAAATAGCTTATTGGGCGAAGCGGCGTCTCAAAGCGCATGAAATGACGAGTGAAATGCACTATTAAACTTCTAGGATAAGGCAAACAGAGACCCGATTAGATCATTTTATATTTTGGTTAATATAAGAATTCAGCGAAATTCTATCACATTTGTTCAATTTACGTCGCTCCTATTTCAGATAGCTTATTGGGCAAAGCGGCATCTCAAAGCGCAAGAAATGGCGAGTAACATGCACTATTAAACTTCTAGGGTAGGGCAAACAGAGACCCGATTAGATCATTTTATGTTATGGTTAATTTAAGAATTGAGCGAAATTCTATCACATTTGTTCAACTTACGTCGCTCCTAATTTAAATAGCGTACTGGGCTAGGCGGCATCTTAAAGCGCGTGGAATGGCGAGTAAAATGCACTGCTAAACTTCTATGATAGGGCAATCAGAGACCCGATTAGATCATTTTATATTTTGTTTAATATAAGATATCAGGGAAATTCTATCACATTTGTTTAATTTACGTCGCTCCTATTTCAGATAGCGTATTGGGCGAAGCGGCAACTCAAAGCGCATGAAATGGCGACTAAAATGCACTATTGAACTTCTAGGGTGGGGCAAGCAGAGACCCGATTAGATCATTTTATATTATGGTTAATTTAAGAATTCAGCAAAATTCTATCACATTCGTTCAATTTAGGTCGCTCCTATTTCAGATAGCGTACTGGGATAGGCGGCATCTTAAAGCGCGTGGAATGCCGAGTAAAATCCACTATTAAACTTCTAGGCTAGGGCGAACAGAGACCAGATTAGATCATTTTACATTCTGGTTAATAAAATAATTCAGCGAAATTCTATCACATTTGTTCAACTTTCGTCGCTCATATTTCAGATAGCGTATTGGGCTAAGCGGCATCTCAAAGCGCATGAAATGGCGAGTAAAATGCACTATTAAACTTCTAGGGTAGGGCAATCAGTGACCCGATTAGATCATTTTATGTTATAGTTAATTTAATAATTCAGCGAAATTCTATCACATTTGTTCAATTTACGTCGCTCCCATTTCAGATAGCGAATTGGGCTAAGCGGCATCTCAAAGCGCATGAAATGGCGAGTAAAATGCAATACTAAACTTCTAGGATAAGGCAAACAGAGACCCGATTAGATCATTTTATATTACGGTTAATATAGGAATTCAGCGTAATTCTATCACATTTGTTCAACTTACGTCGCTCCTAATTTAGATAGCGTACTGGGCTAGGCGGCATCTTAAAGCGCGTGGAATGGCGAGTAAAATGCACTGCTAAACTTCTATGATAGGGCAATCAGAGACCCGATTAGATCATTTTATATTTTGGTTAATATAAGAATTCAGCGAAATTCTATCACAATTGTTCTATTTACGTCGCTCGTATTTCAGATAGCTTATTGTGCTTAGCGGCATCTCAAAGCGCATGAAATGACGAGTGAAATGCACTATTAAACTTCTAGGGTAGGGCAAACAGAGACCCGATTAGATCATTTTATATTTTGGTTAATATAAGAATTCAGCGAAATTCTATCACATATGTTCAATTTACGTCGCTCATATTTCAGATAGCGTATTGCACTAAGCGGCATCTCAAAGCGCATGAAGTGGCGAGTAAAATGCACTATTAAACTTCTAGGGTAGGGCCAACAGAGACCCGATTAGATCATTTTATGTTATGGTTAATTTAAGAATTGAGCGAAATTCTATCACATTTGTTTAACTTACGTCGCTCCTAATTTAGATAGCGTACTGGGCTAGGCGGCATCTTAAAGCGCGTGGAATGGCGAGTAAAATGCACTGCTAAACTTCTATGATAGGGCAATCAGAGACCCGATTAGATCATTTTATATTTTGTTTAATATAAGATTTCAGGGAAATTCTATCACATTTGTTTAATTTACGTCGCTCCTATTTCAGATAGCGTATTGGGCGAAGCGGCATCTCAAAGCGCATGAAATGGCGACTAAAATGCACTATTAAACTTCTAGGGTGGGGCAAGGAGAGACCCGATTAGATCATTTTATATTATGGTTAATTTAAGAATTCAGCAAAATTCTATCACATTCGTTCAATTTAGGTCGCTCCTATTTCAGATACCGTACTGGGATAGGCGGCATCTTAAAGTGCGTGGAATGCCGAGTAAAATCCACTATTAAACTTCTAGGCTAGGGCGAACAGAGACCAGATTAGATCATTTTACATTCTGGTTAATAAAATAATTCAGCGAAATTCTATCACCTTTGTTCAACTTTCGTCGCTCCTATTTCAGATAGCGTATTGGGCTAAGCGGCATCTCAAAGCGCATGAAATGGCGAGTAAAATGCACTATTAAACTTCTAGGGTAGGGCAAACAGAGACCCGATTAGATCATTTTATATTATGGTTAATTTAAGAATTCAGCAAAATTCTATCACATTTGTTCAATGTACGTCGCTCCTATTTCGGATAGCGTACTGGGCTAGGCGGCACCCTAAAGCGCGTGGAGTGGCGAGTAAAATGCACTATTAATCTTCTGTGATAGGGCAATCAGAGACCCGATTAGATCGTTTTATATTACGGTTAATATAAGAATTCAGCGAAATTCTATCACATTTGTTCAATTTACGTCGCTCCTATTTCAGATAGCTTATTGGGCTAAGCGGCATCTGAAGGCGCATGAAATGGCGAGTAAAATGCACTATTAAACTTCAATGATAGGGCAATCAGAGACCCGATTAGATCATTTTATATTTTGGTTAATATAAGAATTCAACGAAATTCTATCACATTTGTTCAATTTACGTCGCTTCTATTACAGATAGCTTATTGGGCTTAGCGGCATCTCAAAGCGCATGAAATGACGAGTGAAATGCACTATTAAACTTCTAGGGTAGGGCAAACAGAGACCCGATTAGGTTATTTTACATTATGGTTAATAAAAGAATTCAGCGAAATTCTATCACATTTGTTCAACTTACGTCGCTCCTATTTCAGATAGCGTATTGGGCTAAGCGGCATCTCAAAGCGCATGAAATGGCGAGTGAAATGCACCATTAGACTTCTATGGTAGGGCGAACAGAGACACGATTAGATCATTTTATATTTTGGTTAATATAAGAATTCAGTGAAATTCTATCACATTTGTTCAATTTACGTCGCTCCTATTTCAAATAGCGTATTGGGCTTAGCGGCATCTCAAAGCGCATGAAATGGCGAGCAAAATGCATTATTAAACTTCTATCCTAGGGCAATCAGAGACCCGATTAGATCATTTTATATTAAGGTTACTTTAAGAATTCGGCGAAATTCTATCACATTTGTTCTATTTACGTCGCTCCTATTTCAGATAGCGTATTGGGCTAAGCGGCATCTCAAAGCGCATGAAATGGCGAGTAAAATGCAATACTAAACTTCTAGGATAAGGCAAACAGAGACCCGATTAGATCATTTTATATTACGGTTAATATAAGAATTCAGCGTAATTCTATCACATTTGTTCAACTTACGTCGCTCCTAATTTAGATAGCCTACTGGGCTAGGCGGCATCTTAAAGCGCGTGGAATGGCGAGTAAAATGCACTGCTAAACTTCTATGATAGGGCAATCAGAGACCCGATTAGATCATTTTATATTTTGGTTAATATAAGAATTCAGCGAAGTTCTATCACATTTGTTTAATTTACGTCGCTCCTATTTCAGATAGCGTATTGGGCTAAGCGGCATCTCAAAGCGCATGAAATGGCGAGTGAAATGCACCATTAGACTTCTATGGTAGGGCGAACAGAGACACGATTAGATCATTTTATATTTTGGTTAATATAAGAATTCAGTGAAATTCTATCACATTTGTTGAATTTACGTCGCTCCTATTTCAAATAGCGTATTGGGCTCAGCGGCATCTCAAAGCGCATGAAATGGCGAGCAAAATGCATTATTAAACTTCTATCCTAGGGCAATCAGAGACCCGATTAGATCATTTTATATTAAGGTTACTTTAAGAATTCAGCGAAATTCTATCACATTTGTTCAATTTACGTCGCTCCTATTTCAAATAGCTTATTGGGCGAAGCGGCGTCTCAAAGCGCATGAAATGACGAGTGAAATGCACTATTAAACTTCTAGGATAAGGCAAACAGAGACCCGATTAGATCATTTTATATTTTGGTTAATATAAGAATTCAGCGAAATTCTATCACATTTGTTCAATTTACGTCGCTCCTATTTCAGATAGCTTATTGGGCAAAGCGGCATCTCAAAGCGCAAGAAATGGCGAGTAACATGCACTATTAAACTTCTAGGGTAGGGCAAACAGAGACCCGATTAGATCATTTTATGTTATGGTTAATTTAAGAATTGAGCGAAATTCTATCACATTTGTTCAACTTACGTCGCTCCTAATTTAAATAGCGTACTGGGCTAGGCGGCATCTTAAAGCGCGTGGAATGGCGAGTAAAATGCACTGCTAAACTTCTATGATAGGGCAATCAGAGACCCGATTAGATCATTTTATATTTTGTTTAATATAAGATATCAGGGAAATTCTATCACATTTGTTTAATTTACGTCGCTCCTATTTCAGATAGCGTATTGGGCGAAGCGGCAACTCAAAGCGCATGAAATGGCGACTAAAATGCACTATTGAACTTCTAGGGTGGGGCAAGCAGAGACCCGATTAGATCATTTTATATTATGGTTAATTTAAGAATTCAGCAAAATTCTATCACATTCGTTCAATTTAGGTCGCTCCTATTTCAGATAGCGTACTGGGATAGGCGGCATCTTAAAGCGCGTGGAATGCCGAGTAAAATCCACTATTAAACTTCTAGGCTAGGGCGAACAGAGACCAGATTAGATCATTTTACATTCTGGTTAATAAAATAATTCAGCGAAATTCTATTACATTTGTTCAACTTTCGTCGCTCATATTTCAGATAGCGTATTGGGCTAAGCGGCATCTCAAAGCGCATGAAATGGCGAGTAAAATGCACTATTAAACTTCTAGGGTAGGGCAATCAGTGACCCGATTAGATCATTTTATGTTATAGTTAATTTAATAATTCAGCGAAATTCTATCACATTTGTTCAATTTACGTCGCTCCCATTTCAGATAGCGCATTGGGCTAAGCGGCATCTCAAAGCGCATGAAATGGCGAGTAAAATGCAATACTAAACTTCTAGGATAAGGCAAACAGAGACCCGATTAGATCGTTTTATATTACGGTTAATATAAGAATTCAGCGAAATTCTATCACATTTGTTCAATTTACGTCGCTCCTATTTCAGATAGCTTATTGGGCTAAGCGGCATCTGAAGGCGCATGAAATGGCGAGTAAAATGCACTATTAAACTTCTATGATAGGGCAATCAGAGACCCGATTAGATCATTTTATATTTTGGTTAATATAAGAATTCAGCGAAATTCTATCACAATTGTTCTATTTACGTCGCTCGTATTTCAGATAGCTTATTGTGCTTAGCGGCATCTCAAAGCGCATGAAATGACGAGTGAAATGCACTATTAAACTTCTAGGGTAGGGCAAACAGAGACCCGATTAGATCATTTTATATTTTGGTTAATATAAGAATTCAGCGAAATTCTATCACATATGTTCAATTTACGTCGCTCATATTTCAGATAGCGTATTGCACTAAGCGGCATCTCAAAGCGCATGAAGTGGCGAGTAAAATGCACTATTAAACTTCTAGGGTAGGGCCAACAGAGACCCGATTAGATCATTTTATGTTATGGTTAATTTAAGAATTGAGCGAAATTCTATCACATTTGTTTAACTTACGTCGCTCCTAATTTAGATAGCGTACTGGGCTAGGCGGCATCTTAAAGCGCGTGGAATGGCGAGTAAAATGCACTGCTAAACTTCTATGATAGGGCAATCAGAGACCCGATTAGATCATTTTATATTTTGTTTAATATAAGATTTCAGGGAAATTCTATCACATTTGTTTAATTTACGTCGCTCCTATTTCAGATAGCGTATTGGGCGAAGCGGCATCTCAAAGCGCATGAAATGGCGACTAAAATGCACTATTAAACTTCTAGGGTGGGGCAAGGAGAGACCCGATTAGATCATTTTATATTATGGTTAATTTAAGAATTCAGCAAAATTCTATCACATTCGTTCAATTTAGGTCGCTCCTATTTCAGATAGCGTACTGGGATAGGCGGCATCTTAAAGTGCGTGGAATGCCGAGTAAAATCCACTATTAAACTTCTAGGCTAGGGCGAACAGAGACCAGATTAGATCATTTTACATTCTGGTTAATAAAATAATTCAGCGAAATTCTATCACCTTTGTTCAACTTTCGTCGCTCCTATTTCAGATAGCGTATTGGGCTAAGCGGCATCTCAAAGCGCATGAAATGGCGAGTAAAATGCACTATTAAACTTCTAGGGTAGGGCAAACAGAGACCCGATTAGATCACTTTATATTATGGTTAATTTAAGAATTCAGCAAAATTCTATCACATTTGTTCAATGTACGTCGCTCCTATTTCGGATAGCGTACTGGGCTAGGCGGCACCCTAAAGCGCGTGGAGTGGCGAGTAAAATGCACTATTAATCTTCTATGATAGGGCAATCAGAGACCCGATTAGATCGTTTTATATTACGGTTAATATAAGAATTCAGCGAAATTCTATCACATTTGTTCAATTTACGTCGCTCCTATTTCAGATAGCTTATTGGGCTAAGCGGCATCTGAAGGCGCATGAAATGGCGAGTAAAATGCACTATTAAACTTCAATGATAGGGCAATCAGAGACCCGATTAGATCATTTTATATTTTGGTTAATATAAGAATTCAACGAAATTCTATCACATTTGTTCAATTTACGTCGCTTCTATTACAGATAGCTTATTGGGCTTAGCGGCATCTCAAAGCGCATGAAATGACGAGTGAAATGCACTATTAAACTTCTAGGGTAGGGCAAACAGAGACGCGATTAGGTTATTTTACATTATGGTTAATAAAAGAATTCAGCGAAATTCTATCACATTTGTTCAACTTACGTCGCTCCTATTTCAGATAGCGTATTGGGCTAAGCGGCATCTCAAAGCGCATGAAATGGCGAGTGAAATGCACCATTAGACTTCTATGGTAGGGCGAACAGAGACACGATTAGATCATTTTATATTTTGGTTAATATAAGAATTCAGTGAAATTCTATCACATTTGTTCAATTTACGTCGCTCCTATTTCAGATAGCGTATTGGGCTAAGCGGCATCTCAAAGCGCATGAAATGACGAGTGAAATGCACTATTAAACTTCTATCCTAGGGCAATCAGAGACCCGATTAGATCATTTTATATTAAGGTTACTTTAAGAATTCAGCGAAATTCTATCACATTTGTTCAATTTACGTCGCTCCTATTTCAAATAGCTTATTGGGCGAAGCGGCGTCTCAAAGCGCATGAAATGACGTGTGAAATGCACTATTAAACTTCCAGGATAAGGCAAACAGAGACCCGATTAGATCATTTTATATTTTGGTTAATATAAGAATTCAGCGAAATTCTATCACATTTGTTCAATTTACGTCGCTCCTATTTCAGATAGCTTACTGGGCAAAGCGGCATCTCAAAGCGCAAGAAATGGCGAGTAACATGCACTATTAAACTTCTAGGGTAGGGCAAACAGAGACCCGATTAGATCATTTTATGTTATGGTTAATTTAAGAATTCAGCGAAATTCTATCACATTTGTTCAATTTACGTCGCTCCCATTTCAGATAGCGCATTGGGCTAAGCGGCATCTCAAAGCGCATGAAATGGCGAGTAAAATGCAATACTAAACATCTAGGATAAGGCAGACAGAGACCCGATTAGATCATTTTATATTACGGTTAATATAAGAATTCAGCGTAATTCTATCACATTTGTTTAACTTACGTCGCTCCTAATTTAGATAGCGTACTGGGCTAGGCGGCATCTTAAAGCGCGTGGAATGGCGAGTGAAATGCACTATTAATCTTCTATGATAGGGCAATCAGAGACCCGATTAGATCATTTTATATTTTGGTTAATATAAGGATTCAGCGTAATTCTATCACATTTGTTCAATTTACGTCGCTCCTATTTCAGATAGCGTATTGGGCTAAGGGGCATCTCAAAGCGTATGAAATGACGAGAGAAATGCACTATTAAACTTCTTGGGTAGGGCGAACAGAGAGCCGATTACATCATTTTATATTATGGTTAATTTAAGAATGCGGCAAAATTCTATCACATTTGTTCAATTTACGTCGCTCCTATTTCAGATAGCATATTGGGCTAAGCGGCTTCTCAAAGCGCATGAAATGACGAGTGAAATGCACTATTAAACTTCTAGGGTAGGGCGAAGAGAGACCCGATTAGATCATTTTACATTAAGGTTAATATAAGTACTCAGGGAAATTCTATCACATTTGTTCAATTTACGTCGCTCCTATTTCAGATAGCGTATTGGGCTAACCGGCATTTCAAAGCGCATGAAATAGCGAGTAAAATGCACTGTTAAACTTCGAGTGTAATGCAAACAGAGACCCGATTAGATCATTTTATATTACGGTTAATATAAGATTTCAGGGAAATCCTATCACATTTGTTCATTTTACGTCGCTCCTATTTCGGATAGCGTATTGGGCTAAGCGGCATCTCAAAGCGCATGAAATGGCGAGTAAAATGCACTATTAAACTTCTAGGGCAGGGCGAACAGAGACCCGATTAGACCATTTTACATTAAGGTTAATATAAGTATTCAGGGAACTTCTATCACATTTGTTCAATTTACGTCGCTCCTATTTCAGACAGCTTATTGGGCTAAGCGGCATCTCAAAGCGCATGAAATGACGAGTAAAATGCACTGTTAAACTTCTAGGGTTGGGCAATCAGAGACCCGATTAGATCATTTTATATTATGGTTAATTTAAGAATTCAGCAAAATTCTATCACATTTGTTCAATTTACGTCGTTCCTATTTCAGATAGCATACTGGGCTAGGCGGCATCTTAAAGCGCGTGGAATGGCGAGTGAAATGCACTATTAATCTTCTATGATAGGGCAATCAGAGACCCGATTAGATCATTTTATATTATGGTTAATATAAGAATTCAGCGAAGTTCTATCACATTTGTTTAATTTACGTCGCTCCTCTTTCAGATAGCGTATTGGGCTAAGCGGCATCTCAAAGCGCATGAAATGTCGAGTAAAATGCACTATTAAACTTCTAGGGTGGGGCAATCAGAGACCCGATTAGATCATTTTATATTTTGGTTAATATAAGAATTCAGCGAAATTCTATCACATTTGTTCGATTTACGTCGCTCCTATTTCAGATGGCGTATTGGGCTAAGCGGCATCTCAAAGCGCATGCAATGACGAATAAAATGCACAGTTAAGCTTCTACGCTAGGGCGAACAGAGACCCGATTAGATCATTTTACGTTATGGTTAATAAAAGAATTCAGCGAAATTCTATCACATTTGATCAATTTACATCGCTCCTATTTCAGTTAGCGTATTGGGCTAAGCGGCATCTCAAAGCGCATGAAATGAGGAGTCAAATGCACTATTAAACTTCTAGGGTAGGGCAAACAGAGACCCCATTACATCATTTTATATTATGGTTAATTAAAGAATTCAGCGAAATTCTATCACATTTGTTCAATTTACGTCGCTCCTATTTCAGATAGCGTATTGGGCTAAGCGGCATCTAAAAGCGCATGAAATGGCGAGTAAAATGCACTGTTAAACTTCTAGGGTAGGGCAAACAGAGACCCGATTAGATCATCTTATATTATGGTTAATTTAAGAATTCAGCGAAATTCTATCACATTTGTTCAATTTACGTCGCTCCTATTGCTGATAGCGTATTGGGCTAAGCGGCATCTCAAAGCGCATGAAATGAGGAGTCAAATGCACTATTAAACTTCTAGGGTAGGGCAAACAGAGACCCCATTACATCATTTTATATTATGGTTAATTTAAGAATTGAGCGAAATTCTATCTCATTTGTTCAACTTACGTCGCTCCTAATTTAGATAGCGTACTGGGCTAGGCGGCATCTTAAAGCGCGTGGAATGACGAGTAAAATGCACTGCTAAACTTCTATGATAGGGCAATCAGAGACCCGATTAGATCATTTTATATTTTGTTTAATATAAGATTTCAGGGAAATTCTATCACATTTGTTTAATTTACGTCGCTCCTATTTCAGATAGCGTATTGGGCGAAGCGGCATCTCAAAGCGCATGAAATGACGAGAGAAATGCACTATTACACTTCTTGGGTAGGGCGAACAGAGACACGATGACATCATTTTAAATTATGGTTAATATAAGAATTCAGCGATATTCTATCACATTCGTTCAATTTGCGTCGCTCCTATTTCAGATAGCGTATTGGGCTAAGCGGCATCTCAAAGCGCATGAAATGACGAGTAAAATGCCCTATTAAACTTCTAGGATAAGGCAAACAGAGTCCCGATTAGATCATTTTATATTACGGTAAATATAAGAATGCGGCGTAATTCTATCACATTTGTTCCATTTACGTCGCTCCTATTTCAGATAGCGTGTTGCGCTAAGCGGCATCTCAAAGCGCATGAAACGTCGAGAGAAATGCACAATTAAAGTTCTTGGGTAGGGCAAACAGTGACCCGATTAGATCATTTTATATTATGGTTAATTTAAGAATTCAGCAAAATTCTATCACATTTGTTCAATTTACGTCGCTCCTATTTCAGATAGCGTACTGGGCTAGGCGGCATCTTAAAGCGCGTGGAGTGGCGAGTAAACTGCACTATTAAACTTCTATGATAGGGCAAACAGAGACCCGATTAGATCATCTTATATTATGGTTAATTTAAGAATTCAGCGAAATTCTATCACATTTGTTCAATTTACGTCGCTCCTATTGCTGATAGCGTATTGGGCTAAGCGGCATCATAAAGCGCGTGGAATGGCGAGTAAAATTCACTATTAAACTTCTATGATAGGGCAATCAGAGACCCGATTAGATCATTTTATATTTTGGTTATATAAGAATTCAGCGAAATTCTATCACATTTGGTCAATTTACGTCGCTCCTATTTCAGATAGCTTATTGGGCTAAGCGGCATCTCAAAGCGCATGAAATGACGAGTCAAATGCACTATTAAACTTCTAGGGTAGGGCGAACAAAGACCCGATTAGATCATTTTACATTGAGGTTAATTTAAGAATTCAGCGTAATTCTGTCACATTTGTTCAACTTACGTCGCTCCTATTTCAGATAGCGTACTGGGCTAGGCGGCAACTTAAAGCGCGTGGAATGGCGAGTAAAATGCACTATTAAACTTCTATGATAGGGCAATCAGAGTCCCGATTAGATCATTTTATATTTTGGTTAATATAAGAATTCAGCGAAATTCTCTCACATTTGTTCAATTTACGTCGCTGATATTTCAGACAGCTTATTGGACTAAGCGGCATCTCAAAGCGCAAGACATGTCGAGTAAAATGCACTATTAAACATCTAGGGTAGGGCAAACAGAGACCCGATAAGATCATTTTATATTATGGTTAATTTCAGAATTCAGGGAAATTCTCTCACATTTGTTCAATTTACGTCGCTGATATTTCAGATAGCGTATTGGGCTAAGCGGCAACTCAAAGCACGAGAAATGGCGAGTAAAATGCACTATTAAACTTCTAGGGTAGGGCAAGCAGAGACTCGATTAGATCATTTTATATTATGGTTAATTTAAGAATTCAACAAAATTCTATCACATTCGTTCAATTTAGGTCGCTCCTATTTCAGATAGCGTATTGGGCTAAGCGGCATCTCAAAGCGCATGAAATGGCGAGTGAAATGCACTATAAGACTTCTATGGTAGGGCGAACAGAGACCCGATTAGATCATTTTACATTGAGGTTAATATAAGAATTCACGGAAATTCTATCACATTTGTTCAATTTACGTCGCTCCTATTTCAGATAGCGTATTGGGCTATGCGGCATCTCAAAGCGCATGAAATGGCGAGTAAAATGCACTGTTAAACTTCTAGGGTAGGGCAAACAGAGACCCGATTAGATCATTTTATATTACGGTTAATATAAGAATGCAGCGTAATTCTATCACATTTGTTCAAGTTACGTCGCTCCGATTTCAGATAGCGTACTGGGCTAGGCGGCATCTTAAAGCGCGTGGAATGGGGAGTAAAATTCACTACTAATCTTCTATGATAGGGCAATCAGAGACCCGATTAGATCATTTTATATTTTGTTTAATATAAGATTTCAGGGAAATTCTATCACATTTGTTCAATTTACGTCGCTCCTATTTCAGATAGCGTATTGGGCTAAGCGGCATCTCAAAGCGCATGAAAGGTCGAGTGAAATGCACTATAAGACTTCTATGGTAGGGCGAACAGAGACCCGATTAGATCATTTTACATTGAGGTTAATATAAGAATTCACCTAAATTCTCTCACATTTGTTCAATTTACGTCGCTCCTATTTCAGATAGCGTATTGGGCTATGCGGCATCTCAAAGCGCATGAAATGGCGAGTAAAATGCACTGTTAAACGTCTAGGGTAGGGCAAACAGAGACCCGATTAGATCATTTTATATTACGGTTAATATAAGAATGCAGCGTAATTCTATCACATTTGTTCAAGTTACGTCGCTCCGATTTCAGATAGCGTACTGGCCTAGGCGGCATCCTAAAGCGCGTGGAATGGCGAGTAAAATGCACTAGTAATCTTCTATGATAGGGCAATCAGAGACCCGATTAGATCATTTTATATTTTGGTTAATATAAGAATTCGGCGAAATTCTATCACATTTGTTCAATTTACGTCGCTCCTATTTCAGATAGCGTATTGGGCTAAGCGGCATCTCAAAGCGCATGAAAGGTCGAGTGAAATGCACTATAAGACTTCTATGGTAGGGCGAACAGAGACCCGATTAGATCATTTTACATTGAGGTTAATATAAGAATTCACGGAAATTCCATCACATTTGTTCAATTTACGTCGCTCCTATTTCAGATAGCGTATTCGGCTATGCGGCATCTCAAAGCGCATGAAATGGCGAGTAAAATGCACTGTTAAACTTCTAGAGTGGGACAAACAGAGACCAGATTAGATCATTTTATATTACGGTTAATATAAGAATGCAGCGTAATTCTATCACATTTGTTCAAGTTACGTCGCTCCTAATTCTGATAGCGTACTGGGCTAGGCGGCATCTTAAAGCGCGTGGAATGGCGAGTAAAATGCACTACTAATCTTCTATGATAGAGCAATCAGAGACCCGATTAGATCATTTTATATTTTGTTTAATATAAGATTTCAGGGAAATTCTATCACATTTGTTTAATTTACGTCGCTCCTATTTCAGATAGCGTATTGGGCGAAGCGGCATCTCAAAGCGCATGAAATGGCGACTAAAATGCACTATTAAACTTCTAGGGTAGGGCAAGCAGCGACCCGATTAGATCATTTTATATTATGGTTAATTTAAGAATTCAGCAAAATTCTATCACATTCGTTCAATTTAGGTCGCTCCTATTTCAGATAGCGTATTGGGCTAAGCGGCATCTCAAAGCGCATGAAATGGCGAGTGAAATGCACTATAAGACTTCTATGGTAGGGCGAACAGAGACCCGTTTAGATCATTTTACATTGAGGTTAATATAAGAATTCACCTAAATTCTCTCACATTTGTTCAATTTACGTCGCTCCTATTTCAGATAGCGTATTGGGCTATGCGGCATCTCAAAGCGCATGAAATGGCGAGTAAAATGCACTGTTAAACGTCTAGGGTAGGGCAAACAGAGACCCGATTAGATCATTTTATATTACGGTTAATATAAGAATGCAGCGTAATTCTATCACATTTGTTCAAGTTACGTCGCTCCGATTTCAGATAGCGTACTGGCCTAGGCGGCATCCTAAAGCGCGTGGAATGGCGAGTAAAATGCACTAGTAATCTTCTATGATAGGGCAATCAGAGACCCGATTAGATCATTTTATATTTTGGTTAATATAAGAATTCGGCGAAATTCTATCACATTTGTTCAATTTACGTCGCTCCTATTTCAGATAGCGTATTGGGCTAAGCGGCATCTCAAAGCGCATGAAAGGTCGAGTGAAATGCACTATAAGACTTCTATGGTAGGGCGAACAGAGACCCGATTAGATCATTTTACATTGAGGTTAATATAAGAATTCACGGAAATTCCATCACATTTGTTCAATTTACGTCGCTCCTATTTCAGATAGCGTATTCGGCTATGCGGCATCTCAAAGCGCATGAAATGGCGAGTAAAATGCACTGTTAAACTTCTAGAGTGGGACAAACAGAGACCAGATTAGATCATTTTATATTACGGTTAATATAAGAATGCAGCGTAATTCTATCACATTTGTTCAAGTTACGTCGCTCCTAATTCTGATAGCGTACTGGGCTAGGCGGCATCTTAAAGCGCGTGGAATGGCGAGTAAAATGCACTACTAATCTTCTATGATAGAGCAATCAGAGACCCGGTTAGATCATTTTATATTTTGTTTAATATAAGATTTCAGGGAAATTCTATCACATTTGTTTAATTTACGTCGCTCCTATTTCAGATAGCGTATTGGGCGAAGCGGCATCTCAAAGCGCATGAAATGGCGACTAAAATGCACTATTAAACTTCTAGGGTAGGGCAAGCAGCGACCCGATTAGATCATTTTATATTATGGTTAATTTAAGAATTCAGCAAAATTCTATCACATTCGTTCAATTTAGGTCGCTCCTATTTCAGATAGCGTATTGGGCTAAGCGGCATCTCAAAGCGCATGAAATGGCGAGTGAAATGCACTATAAGACTTCTATGGTAGGGCGAACAGAGACCCGATTAGATCATTTTACATTGAGGTTAATATAAGAATTCACCTAAATTCTATCACATTTGTTCAATTTACGTCGCTCCTATTTCAGATAGCGTATTGGGCTATGTGGCATCTCAAAGCGCATGAAATGGCGAGTAAAATGCACTGTTAAACTTCTAGGGTAGGGCAAACAGAGACCCGATTAGATCATTTTATATTACGGTTAATATAAGAATGCAGCGTAATTCTATCACATTTGTTCAAGTTACGTCGCTCCGATTTCAGATAGCGTACTGGCCTAGGCGGCATCTTAAAGCGCGTGGAATGGCGAGTAAAATGCACTAGTAATCTTCTATGATAGGGCAATCAGAGACCCGATTAGATCATTTTATATTTTGGTTAATATGAGAATTCAGCGAAATTCTATCACATTTGTTCAATTTACGTCGCTCGTATTTCAGATAGCGTATTGGGCTAAGCGGCATCTCAAAGCGCATGAAATGGCGAGGAAAATGCACTATTAAACGTCTAGGGTAGGGCAAACAGAGACCCGATTAGATCATTTTATGTTATGGTTAATTTAAGAATTCAGCAAAATTCTATCACATTTGTTCAATTTACGTCGCTCCTATTTCAGATAGCGTACTGGGCTAGGCGGCAACTTAAAGCGCGTGGAATGGCGAGTAAAACGCACTATTAAACTTCTATGATAGCGCAATCAGTGACCCGAGCATATCATTTTATATTTTGTTTAATATAAGATTTCAGGGAAATTCTATCACATTTGTTCAATTTACGTAGCTCCTATTTCAGATAGCGTATTGGGCTAAGAGGCATCTGAAGGCGCATGAAATGGCGAGTAAAATGCACTATTAAACTTCTAGGGTAGGGCAAACAGAGACCCGATTAGATCATTTTATATTATGGTTAATTTAAGAATTCAGCAAAATTCTGTCACATTTGTTCAATTTACGTCGCTCCTATTTCGGATAGCGTACTGGGCGAGGCGGCATCCTAAAGCGCGTGGAGTGGCGAGTAAAATGCACTATTAATCTTCTATGATAGGGCAATCAGAGACCCGATTAGATCATTTTACATTAAGGTTAATATAAGAATTCAGGGAAATTCTATCACATTTGTTCAATTTACGTCGCTCCTATTCCAGTTAGCGTATTGGGCTATGCGGCACCTTAAAGCACATGAAATGGCGAGTAAAATGCACTATTAAACTTCTATGATAGGGCAAACAGAGACCCGATTATATCATTTTATATTACGGTTAATATAAGAATTCAGCGTAATTCTATTACATTTGTTCAACTTACGTCGCTCCTATTTCAGGTAGCGTACTGGGCTAGGCGGCATCTTAAAGCGCGTGGAATGGCGAGTGAAATGCACTATTAGACTTCTATGGTAGGGCGAACAGAGACCCGATTAGATCATTTTATATTATGGTTAATTTAAGAATTCAGCGAAATTCTATCACATTTGTTCAATTTACGTCGCTCCTATTTCAGATAGCGTATTGTGCTAAGCGGCATCTCAAAGCGCATGAAATGGCGAGTGAAATGCACTATTAGACTTCTATGGTAGGGCAAACAGAGACCCGATTAGATCATTTTACATTAAGGTTAATATAAGAATTCAGGGAAATTCTATCACCTTTGTTCAACTTTAGTCGCTCCTATTTCATATAGCGTATTGGGCTAAGCGGCATCTCAAAGCGCATGAAATTGCGAGTAAAATGCACTACCAAACTTCTAGGATAAGGCAAACAGAGACCCGATTAGATCATTTTATATTACGGTTAATATAAGAATTCAGCGTAATTCTATCACATTTGTTCAACTTACGCCGCTCCTATTTCAGGTAGCGTATTGGCCTAGGCGGCATGTCAAAGCGCATGGAATGACGAGTGAAATGCACTATTAAACTTCTAGGGTAGGGCAATCAGTGACCCGATTAGATCATTTTATATTATAGTTAATTTAAGAATTCAGCGAAATTCTATCACATTTGTTCAATTTACGTCGCTCCTATTTCAGATAGCGTATTGGGATAAGCGGCATCTCAAAGCGCATGAAATGGCGAGTAAAATGCACAATTAAACTAATAGGGTAGGGCAAACAGAGACCCGATTAGATCATTTTATATTGTGGTTAATTTAAGCATTCAGCAAAATTCTATCACATTTGTTCAATTTACGTCGCTCCTATTTCAGATAGCGTATTGGGCGAAGCGGCATCTCAAAGCGCATGAAATGGCGACTAAAATGCACTATTAAACTTCTAGGGTAGGGCAAGCAGAGACCCGATTAGATCATTTTATATTATGGTTAATTTAAGAATTCGGCGAAATTCTATCACATTTGTTCAATTTACGTCGCTCCTATTTCAGATAGCGTATTGGGCTAAGCGGCATCTCAAAGCGCATGAAATGGCGAGTAAAATGCAATACTAAACTTCTAGGATAAGGCAAACAGAGACCCGATTAGATCATTTTATATTACGGTTAATATAAGAATTCAGCGTAATTCTATCACATTTGTTCAACTTACGTCGCTCCTAATTTAGATAGCGTACTGGGCTAGGCGGCATCTTAAAGCGCGTGGAATGGCGAGTAAAATGCACTGCTAAACTTCTATGATAGGGCAATCAGAGACCCGATTAGATCATTTTATATTTTGGTTAATATAAGAATTCAGCGAAATTCTATCACAATTGTTCTATTTACGTCGCTCGTATTTCAGATAGCTTATTGTGCTTAGCGGCATCTCAAAGCGCATGAAATGACGAGTGAAATGCACTATTAAACTTCTAGGGTAGGGCAAACAGAGACCCGATTAGATCATTTTATATTTTGGTTAATATAAGAATTCAGCGAAATTCTATCACATATGTTCAATTTACGTCGCTCATATTTCAGATAGCGTATTGCACTAAGCGGCATCTCAAAGCGCATGAAGTGGCGAGTAAAATGCACTATTAAACTTCTAGGGTAGGGCCAACAGAGACCCGATTAGATCATTTTATGTTATGGTTAATTTCAGAATTGAGCGAAATTCTATCACATTTGTTTAACTTACGTCGCTCCTAATTTAGATAGCGTACTGGGCTAGGCGGCATCTTAAAGCGCGTGGAATGGCGAGTAAAATGCACTGCTAAACTTCTATGATAGGGCAATCAGAGACCCGATTAGATCATTTTACATTAAGGTTAATATAAGAATTCAGGGAAATTCTATCACATTTGTTCAATTTACGTCGCTCCTATTCCAGTTAGCGTATTGGGCTATGCGGCACCTTAAAGCACATGAAATGGCGAGTAAAATGCACTATTAAACTTCTATGATAGGGCAAACAGAGACCCGATTATATCATTTTATATTACGGTTAATATAAGAATTCAGCGTAATTCTATTACATTTGTTCAACTTACGTCGCTCCTATTTCAGATAGCGTATTGGGCTAAGCGGCATCTCAAGGCGCATGAAATGGCGAATAAAATGCGCTATTAAACTTCTAGGCTGTGGCGAACAGAGACCCGATTAGATCATTTTATATTATGGTTAATTTAAGATGTCAGCAAAATTTTATCACATTTGTTCAATTTACGTCGCTCCTATTTCAGATAGCGTACTGGGCTAGGCGGCATCTTAAAGCGCGTGGAATGGTGAGTAAAATGCACTATTAAACTTCTAGGGTAGGGCAATCAGAGACCCGATTAGATCATTTTATATTTTGGTTAATATAAGAATTCAACGAAATTCTATCACATTCGTTCAATTTACGTCGCTTCTATTACAGATAGCTTATTGGGCTTAGCGGCATCTCAAAGCGCATGAAATGACGAGTGAAATGCACTATTAAACTTCTAGGGTAGGGCAAACAGAGACCCGATTAGGTCATTTTATATTATGGTTAATTTAAGAATTCAGCAAAATTCTATCACATTTGTTCAATTTACGTCGTTCCTATTTCAGATAGCGTCCTGGGCTAAGCGGCATCTAAAAGCGCATGAAATGGCGAGTATAATGCACTATTATACTTCTAGGATAAGGCAAACAGAGACCCGATTAGATCATTTTATATTACGGTTAATATAAGAATTCAGCGTAATTCTATCACATTTGTTCAACTTACGTCGTTCCTATTTCAGATAGCGTACTGGGCTAGACGGCATCTTAAAGCGCGTGGAATGGCGAGTAAAGTGCACTATTAAACTTCTATGATAGGGCAATCAGAGACCCGATCAGATCATTTTATATATTGGTTAATATAAGAATTCAACGAAATTCTATCACATTTGTAAAATTTACGTCGCTCCTATTACAGATAGCTTATTGGGCTTAGCGGCATCTCAAAGCGCATGGAATGACGAGTGAAATGCACTATTAAACTGCTAGGGTAGGGCAAACAGTCACGCGATTAGATCATTTTATATTATGGTTAATTTAAGAATTCAGCAAAATTCTATCACATTTGCTCAATTTACGTCGCTCCTATTTCAGATAGCGTATTGGGCTAAGCGGTATCTCAAAGCGCATGAAATGGCGAGTAAAATGAAATACTAAACTTCTAGGATAAGGCAAACAGAGACCCGATTAGATCATTTTATATTTTTGTTAATATAAGAATTCAGCGAAATTCTATCACATTTGTTCAATTTACGTCGCTCATATTTCCGATAGCGTATTAGGCTAAGCGGCATCTCAAAGCGCATGAAATGACGAGTAAAATGCACTATTAAACTTCTAGGGTAGGGCAAACAGAGACCCGATTATATCATTTTATATTTTGGTTAATATAAGAATTCAGCGTAATTCTATCACATTTGTTCAACGTACGTCGCTCCTATTTCAGATAGCGTACTGGGCTAGGCGGCACCTTAAAGCGCGTGGAATGGCGGGTAAAATGCACTATTAAACTTCTATGATAGGGCTATCAGAGACCCGATTAGATCATTTTATATTTTGGTTAATATAAGAATTCAGCGAAATTCTATCACATTTGTTCAACTTACGTCGCTCCTATTTCAGATAGCGTATTGGGCTAAGCGGCATCTCAAAACGCATGAAATGGCGAGTGAAATGCACTATTAAACTTCTAGGATAAAGCAAACAGAGACCCGATTAGATCATTTTATATTTTGGTTAATATAAGAATTCAGCGAAATTCTATCACATATGTTCAATTTACGTCGCTCATATTTCAGATAGCGTATTGCACTAAGCGGCATCTCAAACCGCATGAAGTGGCGAGTAAAATGCACTATTAAACTTCTAGGGTAGGGCCAACAGAGACCCGATTAGATCATTTTATGTTATGGTTAATTTAAGAATTGAGCGAAATTCTATCACATTTGTTTAACTTACGTCGCTCCTAATTTAGATAGCGTACTGGGCTAGGCGGCATCTTAAAGCGCGTGGAATGGCGAGTAAAATGCACTATTAAACTTCTAGGATAAGGCAAACAGAGACCTGATAAGATCATTTTATATTACGGTTAATATAAGAATTCGGCGTAATTCTATCACATTTGTTCAATTTACGTCGCTGCTATTCCAGATAGCTTATTGTGGTTAGCGGCATCACAAAGCGCATGAAATGACGAGTGAAATGCACTATTAAACTTCTAGGATAAGGCAAACAGAGACCCGATTAGATCATTTTATATTTTGGTTAATATAAGAATCCAGCGAAATTCTATCACATTTGTTCAATTTACGTCGCTCATATTTCAGATAGCGAACTGGGCTATGCGGCATCTTAAAACGCGCGGAATGGCGAGTAAAATGCACTATTAAACTTCTATGCTAGGGCAATCAGAGGCCCGATTAGATCATTTCATATTTTGGTTAATATAACAATTCAGAGAAATTCTATCACATTTGTTTAATTTACGTCGCTCCTATTTCAGATAGCGTATTGGGCAAAGCGGCATCTCAAAGCGTATGAAATGGCGAATAAAATGCACTATTAAAGTTCTAGGGTAGGGCAAACAGAGACCCGATTAGATCATTTTATATTATGGTTAATTTAAGAATTCAGCAAAATTCTGTCACATTTGTTCAATTTACGTCGCTCCTATTTCGGATAGCGTACTGGGCGAGGCGGCATCCTAAAGCGCGTGGAGTGGCGAGTAAAATGCACTATTAATCTTCTATGATAAGGCAAACAGAGACCCGATTAGATCATTTTATATTACGGTTAATATAAGAATTCAGCGTAATTCTATCACATTTGTTCAACTTACGTCGCTCCTATTTCAGGTAGCGTATTGGGCTAGGCGGCATGTCAAAGCGCATGGAATGACGAGTGAAATGCACTATTAAACTTCTAGGGTAGGGCAATCAGTGACCAGATTAGATCATTTTATATTATAGTTAATTTAAGAATTCAGCGAAATTCTATCACGTTTGTTCAATTTACGTCGCTCCTATTTCAGATAGCGTATTGGGATAAGCGGCATCTCAAAGCGCATGAAATGGCGAGTAAAATGCACAATTAAACTAATAGGGTAGGGCAAACAGAGACCCGATTAGATCATTTTATATTGTGGTTAATTTAAGCATTCAGCAAAATTCTATCATATTTGTTCAATTTACGTCGCTCATATTTCAGATAGCGAACTGGGCTATGCGGCATCTTAAAGCGCGCGGAATGGCGAGTAAAATGCACTATTATACTTCTATGCTAGGGCAATCAGAGACCCGATTAGATCATTTCATATTTTGGTTAATATAACAATTCAGAGAAATTCTATCACATTTGTTTAATTTACGTCGCTCCTATTTCAGATAGCGTATTGGGCAAAGCTGCATCACAAAGCGTATGAAATGGCGAATAAAATGCACTATTAAAGTTCTAGGGTAGGGCAAACAGAGACCCGATTAGATCATTTTATATTATGGTTAATTTAAGAATTGAGCGAAATTCTATCTCATTTGTTCAACTTACGTCGCTCCTAATTTAGATAGCGTACTGGGCTAGGCGGCATCTTAAAGCGCGTGGAATGGCGAGTAAAATGCACTGCTAAACTTCTATGATAGGGCAATCAGAGACCCGATTAGATCATTTTATATTTTGTTTAATATAAGATTTCAGGGAAATTCTATCACATTTGTTTAATTTACGTCGCTCCTATTTCAGATAGCGTATTGGGCGAAGCGGCATCTCAAAGCGCATGAAATGGCGACTAAAATGCACTATTAAACTTCTAGGGTAGGGCAAGCAGAGACCCGATTAGATCATTTTATATTATGGTTAATTTAAGAATTCGGCGAAATTCTATCACATTTGTTCAATTTACGTCGCTCCTATTTCAGATAGCGTATTGGGCTAAGCGGCATCTCAAAGCGCATGAAATGGCGAGTAAAATGCAATACTAAACTTCTAGGATAAGGCAAACAGAGACCCGATTAGATCATTTTATATTACGGTTAATATAAGAATTCAGCGTAATTCTATCACATTTGTTCAACTTACGTCGCTCCTAATTTAGATAGCGTACTGGGCTAGGCGGCATCTTAAAGCGCGTGGAATGGCGAGTAAAATGCACTATTAAACTTCTAGGCTAGGGCGAACAGAGACCAGATTAGATCATTTTACATTCTGGTTAATAAAATAATTCAGCGAAATTCTATCACCTTTGTTCAACTTTCGTCGCTCCTATTTCAGACAGCGTACTGGGCTAGGCGCCATCTTAAAGCGCGTGGAATGGCGAGTAAAATGCACTGCTCAACTTTTATGATAGGGCAATCAGAGACCCGATTAGCTCATTTTATATTTTGTTTAATATAAGATTTCAGGGAAATTCTATCACATTTGTTCAATTTACGTCGCTCCTATTTCAGATAGCTCATTGGGCTAAGCGGCATCTGAAGGCGCATGAAATGGCGAGTAAAATGCACTATTAAACTTCTAGGGTAGGGCAAACAGAGACCCGATGAGATCATTTTATATTATGGTTAATTTAAGATGTCAGCAAAATTTTATCACATTTGTTCAATTTACGTCGCTCCTATTTCAGATAGCGTACTGGGCTAGGCGGCATCTTAAAGCGCGTGGAATGGTGAGTAAAATGCACTATTAAACTTCTAGGGTAGGGCAATCAGAGACCCGATTAGATCATTTTATATTTTGGTTAATATAAGAATTCAACGAAATTCTATCACATTCGTTCAATTTACGTCGCTTCTATTACAGATAGCTTATTGGGCTTAGCGGCATCTCAAAGCGCATGGAATGACGAGTGAAATGCACTATTAAACTTCTAGGGTAGGGCAAACAGTCACGCGATTAGATCATTTTATATTATGGTTAATTTAAGAATTCAGCAAAATTCTATCACATTTGCTCAATTTACGTCGCTCCTATTTCAGATAGCGTATTGGGCTAAGCGGTATCTCAAAGCGCATGAAATGGCGAGTAAAATGAAATACTAAACTTCTAGGATAAGGCAAACAGAGACCCGATTAGATCATTTTATATTTTTGTTAATATAAGAATTCAGCGAAATTCTATCACATTTGTTCAATTTACGTCGCTCATATTTCCGATAGCGTATTAGGCTAAGCGGCATCTCAAAGCGCATGAAATGACGAGTAAATTGCACTATTAAACTTCTAGGGTAGGGCAAACAGAGACCCGATTAGATCATTTTATATTTTGGTTAATATAAGAATTCAGCGAAATTCTATCACATTTGTTCAATTTACATCGCTCCTGTTTCAGATAGCGAATTGGGCTATGCGGCATCTGAAGGCGCATGAAATGGCGAGTAAAATGCACTATTAAACTTCTAGGGTAGGGCAAACAGAGACCCGATTAGATCATCTAATATTATGGTTAATTTAAGAATTCAGCAAAATTCTATCACATTTGTTCAATTTACGTCGCTCCTATTTCAGATAGCGTATTGGGGTAAGCGGCATCTCAAAGCGCATGAAATGGCCAATAAAATGCGCTATTAAACTTCTAGGCTAGGGCGAACAGAGACCCGATTAGATCATTTTACAATATGGTTCATAAAAGAATTCAGCGTAATTCTATCACATTTGTTCAACGTACGTCGCTCCTATTTCAGATAGCGTACTGGGCTAGGCGGCATCTCAAAGCGCATGAAATGGCGAGTAAAATGCACTATTAAACTTCTAGGGTAAGGCAAACAGAGACCCGATTAGATCATTTTATATTATGGTTAATTTAAGAATTCAGCGAAATACTATCACATTTGTTCAATTTACGTCGCTCCTATTTCAGATAGCTAATTGGGCAAAGCGGCATCTCAAAGCGCATGAAATGACGAGTGAAATGCACTATTAATCTTCTAGGGTAGGGCGAACAGAGACCCGATTAGAACACTTTACATTAAGGTTAATATAAGAATTCAGCGAAAGTCTCTCACATTTGTTCAATTTACGTCGCTGATATTTCAGATAGCGTATTGGGCTAAGCGGCATCTCAATGCGCATGAAATGGCGAGTAAAATGCACTATTAAACTTCTAGGATAAGGCAAACAGAGACCCGATTCGATCATTTTATATTACGGTTAATATAAGAATTCAGCGTAATTCTATCACATTTGTTCAATCTACGTCGCTCCAATTTCAGATAGCGTACTGGGCTAGGCGGCATCTTAAAGCGTGTGGAAAGGCGAGCTAAATGCACTATTAAACTTCTATGATAGGGCAATCAGAGACCCGATTAGATCATTTTATATTTTGTTTAATATAAGATTTCAGGGAAATTCTATCACATTTGTTCAATTTACGTCGCTCCTATTTCAGATAGCGTATTGGGCTAAGCGGCATCTCAAAGCGCATGAAATGGCGAGTAAAATGCAATACTAAACTTCTAGGATAAGGCAAACAGAGACCCGATTAGATCATTTTATATTACGGTTAATATAAGAATTCAGCGTAATTCTATCACATTTGTTCAACTTACGTCGCTCCTAATTTAGATAGCGTACTGGGCTAGGCGGCATCTTAAAGCGCGTGGAATGGCGAGTAAAATGCACTATTAAACTTCTAGGCTAGGGCGAACAGAGACCAGATTAGATCATTTTACATTCTGGTTAATAAAATAATTCAGCGAAATTCTATCACCTTTGTTCAACTTTCGTCGCTCCTATTTCAGACAGCGTACTGGGCTAGGCGCCATCTTAAAGCGCGTGGAATGGCGAGTAAAATGCACTGCTCAACTTTTATGATAGGGCAATCAGAGACCCGATTAGCTCATTTTATATTTTGTTTAATATAAGATTTCAGGGAAATTCTATCACATTTGTTCAATTTACGTCGCTCCTATTTCAGATAGCTCATTGGGCTAAGCGGCATCTGAAGGCGCATGAAATGGCGAGTAAAATGCACTATTAAACTTCTAGGGTAGGGCAAACAGAGACCCGATGAGATCATTTTATATTATGGTTAATTTAAGATGTCAGCAAAATTTTATCACATTTGTTCAATTTACGTCGCTCCTATTTCAGATAGCGTACTGGGCTAGGCGGCATCTTAAAGCGCGTGGAATGGTGAGTAAAATGCACTATTAAACTTCTAGGGTAGGGCAATCAGAGACCCGATTAGATCATTTTATATTTTGGTTAATATAAGAATTCAACGAAATTCTATCACATTCGTTCAATTTACGTCGCTTCTATTACAGATAGCTTATTGGGCTTAGCGGCATCTCAAAGCGCATGGAATGACGAGTGAAATGCACTATTAAACTTCTAGGGTAGGGCAAACAGTCACGCGATTAGATCATTTTATATTATGGTTAATTTAAGAATTCAGCAAAATTCTATCACATTTGCTCAATTTACGTCGCTCCTATTTCAGATAGCGTATTGGGCTAAGCGGTATCTCAAAGCGCATGAAATGGCGAGTAAAATGAAATACTAAACTTCTAGGATAAGGCAAACAGAGACCCGATTAGATCATTTTATATTTTTGTTAATATAAGAATTCAGCGAAATTCTATCACATTTGTTCAATTTACGTCGCTCATATTTCCGATAGCGTATTAGGCTAAGCGGCATCTCAAAGCGCATGAAATGACGAGTAAAATGCACTATTAAACTTCTAGGGTAGGGCAAACAGAGACCCGATTAGATCATTTTATATTTTGGTTAATATAAGAATTCAGCGAAATTCTATCACATTTGTTCAATTTACATCGCTCCTGTTTCAGATAGCGAATTGGGCTATGCGGCATCTGAAGGCGCATGAAATGGCGAGTAAAATGCACTATTAAACTTCTAGGGTAGGGCAAACAGAGACCCGATTAGATCATCTAATATTATGGTTAATTTAAGAATTCAGCAAAATTCTATCACATTTGTTCAATTTACGTCGCTCCTATTTCAGATAGCGTATTGGGGTAAGCGGCATCTCAAAGCGCATGAAATGGCCAATAAAATGCGCTATTAAACTTCTAGGCTAGGGCGAACAGAGACCCGATTAGATCATTTTACAATATGGTTCATAAAAGAATTCAGCGTAATTCTATCACATTTGTTCAACGTACGTCGCTCCTATTTCAGATAGCGTACTGGGCTAGGCGGCATCTCAAAGCGCATGAAATGGCGAGTAAAATGCACTATTAAACTTCTAGGGTAAGGCAAACAGAGACCCGATTAGATCATTTTATATTATGGTTAATTTAAGAATTCAGCGAAATACTATCACATTTGTTCAATTTACGTCGCTCCTATTTCAGATAGCTAATTGGGCAAAGCGGCATCTCAAAGCGCATGAAATGACGAGTGAAATGCACTATTAATCTTCTAGGGTAGGGCGAACAGAGACCCGATTAGAACACTTTACATTAAGGTTAATATAAGAATTCAGCGAAAGTCTCTCACATTTGTTCAATTTACGTCGCTGATATTTCAGATAGCGTATTGGGCTAAGCGGCATCTCAATGCGCATGAAATGGCGAGTAAAATGCACTATTAAACTTCTAGGATAAGGCAAACAGAGACCCGATTCGATCATTTTATATTACGGTTAATATAAGAATTCAGCGTAATTCTATCACATTTGTTCAATCTACGTCGCTCCAATTTCAGATAGCGTACTGGGCTAGGCGGCATCTTAAAGCGTGTGGAAAGGCGAGCTAAATGCACTATTAAACTTCTATGATAGGGCAATCAGAGACCCGATTAGATCATTTTATATTTTGTTTAATATAAGATTTCAGGGAAATTCTATCACATTTGTTCAATTTACGTCGCTCCTATTTCAGATAGCGTATTGGGCTAAGCGGCATCTCAAAGCGCATGAAATGGCGAGTAAAATGCAATACTAAACTTCTAGGATAAGGCAAACAGAGACCCGATTAGATCATTTTATATTACGGTTATTATAAGAATTCAGCGTAATTCTATCACATTTGTTCAACTTACGTCGCTCCTAATTTAGATAGCGTACTGGGCTAGGCGGCATCTTAAAGCGCGTGGAATGGCGAGTAAAATGCACTATTAAACTTCTAGGCTAGGGCGAACAGAGACCAGATTAGATCATTTTACATTCTGGTTAATAAAATAATTCAGCGAAATTCTATCACCTTTGTTCAACTTTCGTCGCTCCTATTTCAGATAGCGTATTGGGCTAAGCGGCATCTCAAAGCGCATGAAATGGCGAGTAAAATGCACTATTAAACTTCTAGGGTAGGGCAAACAGAGACCCGATTAGATCATTTTATATTATGGTTAATTTGAGAATTCAGCAAAATTCTATCACATTTGTTCAATGTACGTCGCTCCTATTTCGGATAGCGTACTGGGCTAGGCGGCACCCTAAAGCGCGTGGAGTGGCGAGTAAAATGCACTATTAATCTTCTATGATAGGGCAATCAGAGACCCGATTAGATCATTTTATATTACGGTTAATATAAGAATTCAGCGAAATTCTATCACATTTGTTCAATTTACGTCGCTCCTATTTCAGATAGCGTATTGGGATAAGCGGCATCTCAAAGCGCATGAAATGGCGAGTAAAATGCACTATTAAACTTCTAGGGTAGGGCGAACAGAGACACGATTAGATCATTTTACATTAAGGTTAATATAAGTATTCAGCGAGATTCTATCACATTTGTTCAATTTACGTCGCTCCTATTTCAGGCAGCGTACTGGGCTAGGCGCCATCTTAAAGCGCGTGGAATGGCGAGTAAAATGCACTGCTCAACTTTTATGATAGGGCAATCAGAGACCCGATTAGCTCATTTTATATTTTGTTTAATATAAGATTTCAGGGAAATTCTATCACATTTGTTCAATTTACGTCGCTCCTATTTCAGATAGCTTATTGGGCTATGCGGCATCTGAAGGCGCATGAAATGGCGAGTAAAATGCACTATTAAACTTCTAGGGTAGGGCAAACAGAGACCCGATGAGATCATTTTATATTATGGTTAATTTAAGATGTCAGCAAAATTTTATCACATTTGTTCAATTTACGTCGCTCCTATTTCAGATAGCGTACTGGGCTAGGCGGCATCTTAAAGCGCGTGGAATGGTGAGTAAAATGCACTATTAAACTTCTAGGGTAGGGCAATCAGAGACCCGATTAGATCATTTTATATTTTGGTTAATATAAGAATTCAACGAAATACTATCACATTTGTTCAATTTACGTCGCTCCTATTTCAGATAGCTAATTGGGCTTAGCGGCATCTCAAAGCGCATGGAATGACGAGTGAAATGCACTATTAAACTTCTAGGGTAGGGCAAACAGTCACGCGATTAGATCATTTTATATTATGGTTAATTTAAGAATTCAGCAAAATTCTATCACATTTGCTCAATTTACGTCGCTCCTATTTCAGATAGCGTATTGGGCTAAGCGGTATCTCAAAGCGCATGAAATGGCGAGTAAAATGAAATACTAAACTTCTAGGATAAGGCAAACAGAGACCCGATTAGATCATTTTATATTTTTGTTAATATAAGAATTCAGCGAAATTCTATCACATTTGTTCAATTTACGTCGCTCATATTTCCGATAGCGTATTAGGCTAAGCGGCATCTCAAAGCGCATGAAATGACGAGTAAAATGCACTATTAAACTTCTAGGGTAGGGCAAACAGAGACCCGATTAGATCATTTTATATTTTGGTTAATATAAGAATTCAGCGAAATTCTATCACATTTGTTCAATTTACATCGCTCCTGTTTCAGATAGCGAATTGGGCTAAGCGGCATCTCAAAGCGCATGAAAGGACGAGTAAAATGCACTATTAAACTTCTAGGGTAGGGCAAACAGAGACCCGATTAGATCATCTAATATTATGGTTAATTTAAGAATTCAGCAAAATTCTATCACATTTGTTCAATTTACGTCGCTCCTATTTCAGATAGCGTATTGGGGTAAGCGGCATCTCAAAGCGCATGAAATGGCAAATAAAATGCGCTATTAAACTTCTAGGCTAGGGCGAACAGAGACCCGATTAGATCATTTTACAATATGGTTCATAAAAGAATTCAGCGTAATTCTATCACATTTGTTCAACGTACGTCGCTCCTATTTCAGATAGCGTACTGGGCTAGGCGGCATCTTAAAGCGCGTGGAATGGCGGGTAAAATGCACTATTAAACTTCTATGATAGGGCTATCAGAGACACGATTAGATCATTTTATATTTTGGTTAATATAAGAATTCAGCGAAATTCTATCACATTTGTTCAACTTACGTCGCTCCTATTTCAGATAGCGTATTGGGCTAAGCGGCATCCCAAAACGCATGAAATGGCGAGTGAAATGCACTATTAAACTTCTAGGATAAAGCAAACAGAGACCCGATTAGATCATTTTATATTATGGTTACTATAAGAATTCAGCGAAATACTATCACATTTGTTCAATTTACGTCGCTCCTATTTCTGATAGCTAATTGGGCAAAGCGGCATCTCAAAGCGCATGAAATGGCGAGTAAAATGCACTATTAAACTTCTAGGGTAAGGCAAACAGAGACCCGATTAGATCATTTTATATTATGGTTAATTTAAGAATTCAGCGAAATACTATCACATTTGTTCAATTTACGTCGCTCCTATTTCAGATAGCTAATTGGGCAAAGCGGCATCTCAAAGCGCATGAAATGACGAGTGAAATGCACTATTAATCTTCTAGGGTAGGGCGAACAGAGACCCGATTAGAACACTTTACATTAAGGTTAATATAAGAATTCAGCGAAAGTCTCTCACATTTGTTCAATTTACGTCGCTGATATTTCAGATAGCGTATTGGGCTAAGCGGCATCTCAATGCGCATGAAATGGCGAGTAAAATGCACTATTAAACTTCTAGGATAAGGCAAACAGAGACCCGATTCGATCATTTTATATTACGGTTAATATAAGAATTCAGCGTAATTCTATCACATTTGTTCAATCTACGTCGCTCCAATTTCAGATAGCATTCTGGGCTAGGCGGCATCTTAAAGCGTGTGGAAAGGCGAGCTAAATGCACTATTAAACTTCTATGATAGGGCAATCAGAGACCCGACTAGATCATTTTATATTTTGGTTAATATAAGAATTCAGCGAAATTCTATCACATTTGTTCAATTTACGTCGCTCCAATTTCAGATAGCGTACTGGGCTACGCGGCATCTTAAAGCGTGTGGAAAGGCGAGCTAAATGCACTATTAAACTTCTATTATAGGGCAAACAGAGACCCGATTAGATCATTTTATATTATGGTTAATTTAAGAATTCAGCCAAATTCTAACACATTTGTTCAATTTACGTCGCTCCTATTGCAGATATCGTATTGGGCTAAGCGGCATCTCAAAGCGCATGAAATGGCGAACAAAATGCAGTATTAAACTTCTAGGCTAGGGAGAACAGAGACCAGATTAGATCATTTTATATTATGGTTAATTTAAGAATTCGGCGAAATTCTATCACATTTGTTCAATTTACGTCGCTCCTATTTCAGATAGCGTATTGGGCTAAGCGGCATCTCAAAGCGCATGAAATGGCGAGTAAAATGCAATACTAAACTTCTAGGATAAGGCAAACAGAGACCCGATTAGATCATTTTATATTACGGTTAATATAAGAATTCAGCGTAATTCTATCACATTTGTTCAACTTACGTCGCTCCTAATTTAGATAGCGTACTGGGCTAGGCGGCATCTTAAAGCGCGTGGAATGGCGAGTAAAATGCACTGCTAAACTTCTATGATAGGGCAATCAGAGACCCGATTAGATCATTTTATATTTTGGTTAATATAAGAATTCAGCGAAATTCTATCACAATTGTTCTATTTACGTCGCTCGTATTTCAGATAGCTTATTGTGCTTAGCGGCATCTCAAAGCGCATGAAATGACAAGTGAAATGCACTATTAAACTTCTAGGGTAGGGCAAACAGAGACCCGATTAGATCATTTTATATTTTGGTTAATATAAGAATTCAGCGAAATTCTATCACATATGTTCAATTTACGTCGCTGATATTTCAGATAGCGTATTGCACTAAGCGGCATCTCAAAGCGCATGAAATGGCGAGTAAAATGCACTATTAAACTTCAATGATAGGGCAATCAGAGACCCGATTAGATCATTTTATATTTTGGTTAATATAAGAATTCAACGAAATTCTTTCACATTTGTTCAATTTACGTCGCTTCTATTACAGATAGCTTATTGGGCTTAGCGGCATCTCAAAGCGCATGAAATGACAAGTGAAATGCACTATTAAACTTCTAGGGTAGGGCAAACAGAGACCCGATTAGGTTATTTTATATTATGGTTAATTTAAGAATTCAGCGAAATTCTATCACATTTGTTCAATTTACGTCGCTCCTATTACAGGTAGCTTACTGGGCTCAGCAGCATCTCAAAGCGCATGAAATGACGAGTGAAATGCACTATTAAACTTCTAGGCTAGGGCGAACAGAGACCCGAGCAGATCATTTTACATTATGGTTAATAAAAGAATTCAGCGAAATTCTATCACATTTGTTCAACTTACGTCGCTCCTATTTCAGATAGCGTATTGGGCTAAGCGGCATCTCAAAGCGCATGAAATGGCGAGTGAAATGCACCATTAGACTTCTATGGTAGGGCGAACAGAGACACGATTAGATCATTTTATATTTTGGTTAATATAAGAATTCAGTGAAATTCTATCACATTTGTTCAATTTACGTCGCTCCTATTTCAAATAGCGTATTGGGCTCAGCGGCATCTCAAAGCGCATGAAATGGCGAGCAAAATGCATTATTAAACTTCTATCCTAGGGCAATCAGAGACCCGATTAGATCATTTTATATTAAGGTTACTTTAAGAATTCAGCGAAATTCTATCACATTTGTTCAATTTACGTCGCTCCTATTTCAAATAGCTTATTGGGCGAAGCGGCGTCTCAAAGCGCATGAAATGTCGAGTGAAATGCACTATTAAACTTCTAGGATAAGGAAAACAGAGACCCGATTAGATCATTTTATATTTTGGTTAATATAAGAATTCAGCGAAATTCTAACACATTTGTTCAATTTACGTCGCTCCTATTTCAGATAGCTTATTGGGCAAAGCGGCATCTCAAAGCGCAAGAAATGGCGAGTAACATGCACTATTAAACTTCTAGGGTAGGGCAAACAGAGACCCGATTAGATCATTTTATGTTATGGTTAATTTAAGAATTGAGCGAAATTCTATCACATTTGTTCAACTTACGTCGCTCCTAATTTAAATAGCGTACTGGGCTAGGCGGCATCTTAAAGCGCGTGGAATGGCGAGTAAAATGCACTGCTAAACTTCTATGATAGGGCAATCAGAGACCCGATTAGATCATTTTATATTTTGTTTAATATAAGATATCAGGGAAATTCTATCACATTTGTTTAATTTACGTCGCTCCTATTTCAGATAGCGTATTGGGAGAAGCGGCAACTCAAAGCGCATGAAATGGCGACTTAAATGCACTATTGAACTTCTAGGGTGGGGCAAGCAGAGACCCGATTAGATCATTTTATATTATGGTTAATTTAAGAATTCAGCAAAATTCTATCACATTCGTTCAATTTAGGTCGCTCCTATTTCAGATAGCGTACTGGGATAGGCGGCATCTTAAAGCGCGTGGAATGCCGAGTAAAATCCACTATTAAACTTCTAGGCTAGGGCGAACAGAGACCAGATTAGATCATTTTACATTCTGGTTAATAAAATAATTCAGCGAAATTCTAACACATTTGTTCAACTTTCGTCGCTCATATTTCAGATAGCGTATTGGGCTAAGCGGCATCTCAAAGCGCATGAAATGGCGAGTAAAATGCACTATTAAACTTCTAGGGTAGGGCAATCAGTGACCCGATTAGATCATTTTATGTTATAGTTAATTTAATAATTCAGCGAAATTCTATCACATTTGTTCTATTTACGTCGCTCCCATTTCAGATAGCGCATTGGGCTAAGCGGCATCTCAAAGCGCATGAAATGGCGAGTAAAATGCAATACTAAACTTCTAGGATAAGGCAGACAGAGACCCGATTAGATCATTTTATATTATGGTTAATTTAAGAATTCAGCAAAATTCTATCACATTTGTTCAATGTACGTCGCTCATATTTCGGATAGCGTACTGGGCTAGGCGGCACCCTAAAGCGCGTGGAGTGGCGAGTAAAATGCACTATTAATCTTCTATGATAGGGCAATCAGAGACCCGATTAGATCATTTTATATTTTGGTTAATATAAGAATTCAGCGAAATTCTATCACATTTGTTCAATTTACGTCGCTCATATTTCAGATAGCGTATTGGGCTAAGCGGCATCTCAAAGCGCATGAAATGGCGAGCAAAATGCACTATTAAACTTCTAGGGTAGGGCAATCAGTGACCCGATTAGATCATTTTATATTATAGTTAATTTAAGAATTCAGCGAAATTCTATCACATTTGTTCAATTTACGTCGCTCCTATTTCGGATAGCGTATTGGGCTATGCGGTATCTCAAAGCGCATGAAATGGCGAGCAAAATGCACTATTAAACTTCTAGGGTAGGGCAATCAGTGACCCGATTAGATCATTTTATATTATAGTTAATTTAAGAATTCAGCGAAATTCTATCACATTTGTTCAATTTACGTCGCTCCTATTTCGGATAGCGTATTGGGCTATGCGGTATCTCAAAGCGCATGAAATGGCGAGTAAAATGTAATACTAAACTTCTAGGATAAGGCAAACAGAGACCCGATTAGATCATTTTATATTACGGTTAATATAAGAATTCAGCGTAATTCTATCACATTTGTTCAACTTACGTCGCTCCTAATTTAGATAGCGTACTGGGCTAGGCGGCATCTTAAAGCGCGTGGAATGGCGAGTAAAATGCACTGCTAAACTTCTATGATAGGGCAATCAGAGACCCGATTAGATCATTGTATATTTTGTTTAATATAAGAATTCAGCGAAATTCTATCACATTTGTTCAATTTATGTCGCTCCTATTTCAGATATCGTATTGGGCTAAGCGGCATCTCAAGGCGCATGAAATGGCGAATAAAATGCGCTATTAAACTTCTAGGCTGGGGCGAACAGAGACCCGATTAGATCATTTTACATTATGGTTCTTAAAAGAATTCAGCGAAATTCTATCACATTTGTTCAACGTACGTCGCTCCTATTTCAGATAGCGTATTGGGATAAGCGGCATCGAAAAGCGCATGAAATGGCGAGTAAAATGCACAATTAAACTACTAGGGTAGGGCAAACAGAGACCCGATTAGATCATTTTATATTGTGGTTAATTTAAGAATTCAGCAAAATTCTATCACATTTGTTCAACTTACGTCGCTCCTATTTCAGGTAGCGCACTGGGCTAGGCGGCATCTTAAAGCGCGTGGAATGGCGAGTAAAATGCACTATTAAACTTCTAGGATAAGGCAAACAGAGACCCGATTAGATCATTTTATATTTTGTTTAATATAAGATTTCAGGGAAATTCTATCGCATTTGTTCAATTTACGTCGCTCCTATTTCAGATAGCGTATTGGGCTAAGCGGCATCTCAAAGCGCATGAAATGGCGAGTAAAATGCACTATTAAACTTCTAGGGTAGGGCGAACAGAGACACGATTAGATCATTTTACATTAAGGTTAATATAAGTATTCAGCGAGATTCTATCACATTTGTTCAATTTACGTCGCTCCTATTTCAGACAGCGTACTGGGCTAGGCGCCATCTTAAAGCGCGTGGAATGGCGAGTAAAATGCACTGCTCAACTTTTATGATAGGGCAATCAGAGACCCGATTAGCTCATTTTATATTTTGTTTAATATAAGATTTCAGGGAAATTCTATCACATTTGTTCAATTTACGTCGCTCCTATTTCAGATAGCTTATTGGGCTAAGCGGCATCTGAAGGCGCATGAAATGGCGAGTAAAATGCACTATTAAAATTCTAGGGTAGGGCAAACAGAGACCCGATGAGATCATTTTATATTATGGTTAATTTAAGATGTCAGCAAAATTTTATCACATTTGTTCAATTTACGTCGCTCCTATTTCAGATAGCGTACTGGGCTAGGCGGCATCTTAAAGCGCGTGGAATGGTGAGTAAAATGCACTATTAAACTTCTAGGGTAGGGCAATCAGAGACCCGATTAGATCATTTTATATTTTGGTTAATATAAGAATTCAACGAAATTCTATCACATTCGTTCAATTTACGTCGCTTCTATTACAGATAGCTTATTGGGCTTAGCGGCATCTCAAAGCGCATGAAATGACGAGTGAAATGCACTATTAAACTTCTAGGGTAGGGCAAACAGAGACCCGATTAGGTCATTTTATATTATGGTTAATTTAAGAATTCAGCAAAATTCTATCACATTTGTTCAATTTACGTCGTTCCTATTTCAGATAGCGTCCTGGGCTAAGCGGCATCTAAAAGCGCATGAAATGGCGAGTATAATGCACTATTATACTTCTAGGATAAGGCAAACAGAGACCCGATTAGATCATTTTATATTACGGTTAATATAAGAATTCAGCGTAATTCTATCACATTTGTTCAACTTACGTCGTTCCTATTTCAGATAGCGTACTGGGCTAGACGGCATCTTAAAGCGCGTGGAATGGCGAGTAAAGTGCACTATTAAACTTCTGTGACAGGGCAATCAGAGACCCGATCAGATCATTTTATATATTGGTTAATATAAGAATTCAACGAAATTCTATCACATTTGTAAAATTTACGTCGCTCCTATTACAGATAGCTTATTGGGCTTAGCGGCATCTCAAAGCGCATGGAATGACGAGAGAAATGCACTATTAAACTTCTAGGGTAGGGCAAACAGTCACGCGATTAGATCATTTTATATTATGGTTAATTTAAGAATTCAGCAAAATTCTATCACATTTGCTCAATTTACGTCGCTCCTATTTCAGATAGCGTATTGGGCTAAGCGGCATCTCAAAGCGCATGAAATGACGAGTGAAATGCACTATTAATCTTCAAGGGTAGGGCGAACAGAGACCCGATTAGAACATTTTACATTAAGGTTAATATAAGAATTCAGCGAAATTCTCTCACATTTGTTCAATTTACGTCGCTGATATTTCAGATAGCGTATTGGGCAAAGCGGCATCTCAAAGCGCAAGAAATGGCGAGTAAAATGCACTATTAAACTTCTAGGGTAGGGCAAACAGAGACCCGATTAGATCATTTTATGTTGTGGTTAATTTAAGAATTCAGCGAAATTCTATCACATTTGTTCAATTTACGTCGCTCCAATTTCAGATAGCGTACTGGGCTAGGCGGCATCTTAAAGCGTGTGGAAAGGCGAGCTAAATGCACTATTAAACTTCTGTTATAGGGCAATCAGAGACCCGACTAGATCATTTTATATTTTGGTTAATATAAGAATTCAGCGAAATTCTATCACATTTGTTCAATTTACGTCGCTCCTATTTCAGATAGCTTATTGGGCTAAGCGGCATCTCAAAGCGCATGAAATGACGAGTGAAATGCACTATTAAACTTCCAGGGTAGGGCAAACAGAGACCCGATTAGATCATTTTATATTATGGTTAATTTAAGAATTCAGCCAAATTCTAACACGTTTGTTCAATTAACGTCGCTCCTATTGCAGATATCGTATTGGGCTAAGCGTCATCTCAAACCGCATGAAATGGCGAGTAAAATGCACTGCTAAACTTCTAGGGTAGGGCGAACAAAGGCCCGATTAGATCATTTTACATTAAGGTTAATATAAGAATTCAGGGAAATTCTATCACATTTGTTCAATTTACGTCGCTCCTATTTCAGATAGCGTATTGGGCAAAGCGCCATCTCAAAGCGCATGAAATTGCGAGTGAAATGCCCTATTAAACTTCTAGGGTAGGGCGAACAGAGACCCGATTAGATCATTTTACATTAAGGTTAATATAAGTATTCAGGGAAATTCTATCACAGTTGTTCAATTTACGTCGCTGCTATTTCAGCTAGCGTATTGGGCTAAGCAGCATCTCAAAGCCCATGAAATGGCGAGTAAAATGCACTGTTAAACTTCTAGGGTAGGGCAAACAGAGACCCGATTAGATCATTTTATATCATATACGGTTAATATAAGAATTCAGCGTAAGTCTATCACATTTGTTCAATTTACGTCGCTCCTATTTCAGATAGCTTATTGGGCTAAGCGGCATCTCAAAGCGCATGAAATGACGAGTGAAATGAACTATTTAACTTCTAGGGTAGGGCAAACAGAGAACCGATTAGATCATTTTATATTATGGTTAATTTAAGAATTCAGCCAAATTCTATCACATTTGTTCAATTTACGTCGCTCCTATTTCAGATAGCGTACTGGGCTAGGCGGAATCTTAAAGCGCGTGGATTGGCGAGTAAAATGCACTATTAAACTTCTATGATAGGGCAATCAGAGACCCGACTAGATCATTTTATATTTTGGTTAATATAAGAATTCAGCGAAATTCTATCACAATTGTTCTATTTACGTCGCTCCTATTTCAGATAGCATATTGGGCTAAGCGGCATCTCAATGCGCATGAAATGGCGAGTAAAATGCACTATTAAACTTCTAGGATAAGGCAAACAGAGACCCGATTCGTTCATTTTATATTACGGTTAATATAAGAATTCAGCGTAATTCTATCACATTTGTTCAACGTACGTCGCTCCTATTTCAGATAGCGTACTGGGCTAGGCGGCATCTTAAAGCGCGTGGAATGGCGGGTAAAATGCACTATAAAACTTCTATGATAGGGCTATCAGAGACCCGATTAGATCATTTAATATTTTGGTTAATATAAGAATTCAGCGAAATTCTATCACATTTGTTCAACTTACGTCGCTCCTATTTCAGATAGCTTATTGGGCTAAGCGGCATCTCAAAGCACATGAAATGACGAGTGAAATGCACTATTAATCTTCAAGGGTAGGGCGAACAGAGACCCGATTAGAACACTTTACATTAAGGTTAATATAAGAATTCAGCGAAATTCTCTCACATTTGTTCAATTTACCTCGCTCCTATTTCAGATAGCTTATTGGGCAAAGCGGCATCTCAAAGCGCAAGAAATGGCGAGTAAAATGCACTATTAAACTTCTAGGGTAGGGCAAACAGAGACCCGATTAGATCATTTTATGTTATGGTTAATTTAAGAATTCAGCGAAATTCTATCACATTTGTTCAATTTACATCGCTCCAATTTCAGGTAGCGTACTGGGCTAGGCGGCATCTTAAAGCGTGTGGAAAGGCGAGCTAAATGCACTATTAAACTTCTATGATAGGGCAATCAGAGACCCGACTAGATCATTTTATATTTTGGTTAATATAAGAATTCAGCGAAATTCTATCACATTTGTTCAATTTACGTCACTTCTATTTCAGATAGCTTATTGGGCTAAGCGGCATCTCAATGCGCATGAAATGGCGAGTAAAATGCACTATTAAACTTCTAGGATAAGGCAAACAGAGACCCGATTAGATCATTTTATATGACGGTTAATATAAGAATTCAGCGTAATTCTATCACATTTGTTCAACTTACGTCGCTCCTATTTCAGATAGCGTACTGTGCTAGGCGGCATCTTAAAGAGCGTGGAATGGCGAGTAAAATGCACTATTAAACTTCTATGATAGGCCTATCAGAGACCCGATTAGATCATTTTATATTTTGGTTAATATAAGAATCCAGCGAAATTCTATCACATTCGTTCAATTTACGTCGCTCCTATTTCAGATAGCGTACTGGGTTAGGCGGCATCTTAAAGCGTGTGGAAAGGCGAGCTAAATGCACTGCTAAACTTCTAGGGTAGGGCGAACAAAGGCCCGATTAGATCATTTTACATTAAGGTTAATATAAGAATTCAGGGAAATTCTATTACATTTGTTCAATTTACGTCGCTCCTATTTCAGATAGCGGATTGGGCTAAGCGCCATCTCAAAGCGCATGAAATTGCGAGTGAAATGCACTATTAAACTTCTAGGGTAGGGCGAACAGAGACCCGATTAGATCATTTTACATTAAGGTTAATATAAGTATTCAGGGAAATTCTATCACATTTGTTCAATTTACGTCGCTCCTATTTCAGATAGCGTATTGGGCTAAGCAGCATCTCAAAGCCGATGAAATGGCGCGTAAAATGCACTATTAATCTTCAAGGGTAGGGCGAGCAGAGACCCGATTAGAACATTTTACATTAATGTTAATATAAGAATTCAGCGAAATTCTCTCACATTTGTTCAATTTACGTCGCTCCTATTTCAGATAGCTTATTGGGCAAAGCGGCATCTCAAAGCGCAAGAAATGGCGAGTAAAATGCACTATTAAACTTCTAGGGTAGGGCAAACAGAGACCCGATTAGATCATTTTATGTTATGGTTAATTTAAGAATTCAGCGAAATTCTATCACATTTGTTCAATTTACGTCGCTCCAATTTCAGATAGCGTACTGTGCTAGGCGACATCTTAAAGCGCGTGGAATGGCGAGCTAAATGCACTATTAAACTTCTATGATAGGCCAATCAGGGACCCGCCTAGATCATTTTATATTTTGGTTAATATAAGAATTCAGCGAAATTCTATCACATTTGTTCAATTTACGTCGCTCCTATTTCAGATAGCGTACTGTGCTAGGCGACATCTTAAAGCGCGTGGAATGGCGAGCTAAATGCACTATTAAACTACTATGATAGGCCAATCAGAGACCCGCCTAGATCATTTTATATTTTGGTTAATATAAGAATTCAGCGAAATTCTATCACATTTGTTCAATTTACGTCGCTCCTATTTCAGATAGCTTATTGGGCTAAGCGGCATCTCAAAGCGCATGAAATGACGAGTGAAATGCACTAGTAATCTTCTAGGGTAGGGCGAACAGAGATCCGATTAGATCATTTTATATTACGGTTAATATAAGAATTCAGCGTAATTCTATCACATTTGTTCAATTTACGTCGCTCCTATTTCAGATAGCTAATTGGGCAAAGCGGCATCTCAAAGCGCATGAAATGACGAGTGAAATGCACTATTAATCTTCTAGGGTAGGGCGAACAGAGACCCGATTAGAACACTTTACATTAAGGTTAACATAAGAATTCAGCGAAAGTCTCTCACATTTGTTCAATTTACGTCGCTGATATTTCAGATAGCGTATTGGGCTAAGCGGCATCTCAATGCGCATGAAATGGCGAGTAAAATGCACTATTAAACTTCTAGGATAAGGCAAACAGAGACCCGATTCGATCATTTTATATTACGGTTAATATAAGAATTCAGCGTAATTCTATCACATTTGTTCAATCTACGTCGCTCCAATTTCAGATAGCATTCTGGGCTAGGCGGCATCTTAAAGCGTGTGGAAAGGCGAGCTAAATGCACTATTAAACTTCTATGATAGGGCAATCAGAGACCCGACTAGATCATTTTATATTTTGGTTAATATAAGAATTCAGCGAAATTCTATCACATTTGTTCAATTTACGTCGCTCCAATTTCAGATAGCGTACTGGGCTACGCGGCATCTTAAAGCGTGTGGAAAGGCGAGCTAAATGCACTATTAAACTTCTATTATAGGGCAAACAGAGACCCGATTAGATCATTTTATATTATGGTTAATTTAAGAATTCAGCCAAATTCTAACACATTTGTTCAATTTACGTCGCTCCTATTGCAGATATCGTATTGGGCTAAGCGGCATCTCAAAGCGCATGAAATGGCGAACAAAATGCAGTATTAAACTTCTAGGCTAGGGAGAACAGAGACCAGATTAGATCATTTTATATTATGGTTAATTTAAGAATTCGGCGAAATTCTATCACATTTGTTCAATTTACGTCGCTCCTATTTCAGATAGCATATTGGGCTAAGCGGCATCTCAATGCGCATGAAATGGCGAGTAAAATGCACTATTAAACTTCTAGGATAAGGCAAACAGAGACCCGATTCGTTCATTTTATATTACGGTTAATATAAGAATTCAGCGTAATTCTATCACATTTGTTCAACGTACGTCGCTCCTATTTCAGATAGCGTACTGGGCTAGGCGGCATCTTAAAGCGCGTGGAATGGCGGGTAAAATGCACTATAAAACTTCTATGATAGGGCTATCAGAGACCCGATTAGATCATTTAATATTTTGGTTAATATAAGAATTCAGCGAAATTCTATCACATTTGTTCAACTTACGTCGCTCCTATTTCAGATAGCTTATTGGGCTAAGCGGCATCTCAAAGCACATGAAATGACGAGTGAAATGCACTATTAATCTTCAAGGGTAGGGCGAACAGAGACCCGATTAGAACACTTTACATTAAGGTTAATATAAGAATTCAGCGAAATTCTCTCACATTTGTTCAATTTACCTCGCTCCTATTTCAGATAGCTTATTGGGCAAAGCGGCATCTCAAAGCGCAAGAAATGGCGAGTAAAATGCACTATTAAACTTCTAGGGTAGGGCAAACAGAGACCCGATTAGATCATTTTATGTTATGGTTAATTTAAGAATTCAGCGAAATTCTATCACATTTGTTCAATTTACGTCGCTCCAATTTCAGGTAGCGTACTGGGCTAGGCGGCATCTTAAAGCGTGTGGAAAGGCGAGCTAAATGCACTATTAAACTTCTATGATAGGGCAATCAGAGACCCGACTAGATCATTTTATATTTTGGTTAATATAAGAATTCAGCGAAATTCTATCACATTTGTTCAATTTACGTCACTTCTATTTCAGATAGCTTATTGGGCTAAGCGGCATCTCAATGCGCATGAAATGGCGAGTAAAATGCACTATTAAACTTCTAGGATAAGGCAAACAGAGACCCGATTAGATCATTTTATATGACGGTTAATATAAGAATTCAGCGTAATTCTATCACATTTGTTCAACTTACGTCGCTCCTATTTCAGATAGCGTACTGTGCTAGGCGGCATCTTAAAGAGCGTGGAATGGCGAGTAAAATGCACTATTAAACTTCTATGATAGGCCTATCAGAGACCCGATTAGATCATTTTATATTTTGGTTAATATAAGAATCCAGCGAAATTCTATCACATTCGTTCAATTTACGTCGCTCCTATTTCAGATAGCGTACTGGGCTAGGCGGCATCTTAAAGCGTGTGGAAAGGCGAGCTAAATGCACTGCTAAACTTCTAGGGTAGGGCGAACAAAGGCCCGATTAGATCATTTTACATTAAGGTTAATATAAGAATTCAGGGAAATTCTATTACATTTGTTCAATTTACGTCGCTCCTATTTCAGATAGCGGATTGGGCTAAGCGCCATCTCAAAGCGCATGAAATTGCGAGTGAAATGCACTATTAAACTTCTAGGGTAGGGCGAACAGAGACCCGATTAGATCATTTTACATTAAGGTTAATATAAGTATTCAGGGAAATTCTATCACATTTGTTCAATTTACGTCGCTCCTATTTCAGATAGCGTATTGGGCTAAGCAGCATCTCAAAGCCGATGAAATGGCGCGTAAAATGCACTATTAATCTTCAAGGGTAGGGCGAGCAGAGACCCGATTAGAACATTTTACATTAATGTTAATATAAGAATTCAGCGAAATTCTCTCACATTTGTTCAATTTACGTCGCTCCTATTTCAGATAGCTTATTGGGCAAAGCGGCATCTCAAAGCGCAAGAAATGGCGAGTAAAATGCACTATTAAACTTCTAGGGTAGGGCAAACAGAGACCCGATTAGATCATTTTATGTTATGGTTAATTTAAGAATTCAGCGAAATTCTATCACATTTGTTCAATTTACGTCGCTCCAATTTCAGATAGCGTACTGTGCTAGGCGACATCTTAAAGCGCGTGGAATGGCGAGCTAAATGCACTATTAAACTTCTATGATAGGCCAATCAGGGACCCGCCTAGATCATTTTATATTTTGGTTAATATAAGAATTCAGCGAAATTCTATCACATTTGTTCAATTTACGTCGCTCCTATTTCAGATAGCGTACTGTGCTAGGCGACATCTTAAAGCGCGTGGAATGGCGAGCTAAATGCACTATTAAACTTCTATGATAGGCCAATCAGGGACCCGCCTAGATCATTTTATATTTTGGTTAATATAAGAATTCAGCGAAATTCTATCACATTTGTTCAATTTACGTCGCTCCTATTTCAGATAGCTTATTGGGCTAAGCGGCATCTCAAAGCGCATGAAATGACGAGTGAAATGCACTAGTAATCTTCTAGGGTAGGGCGAACAGAGATCCGATTAGATCATTTTATATTACGGTTAATATAAGAATTCAGCGTAATTCTATCACATTTGTTCAATTTACGTCGCTCCTATTTCAGATAGCTAATTGGGCAAAGCGGCATCTCAAAGCGCATGAAATGACGAGTGAAATGCACTATTAATCTTCTAGGGTAGGGCGAACAGAGACCCGATTAGAACACTTTACATTAAGGTTAATATAAGAATTCAGCGAAAGTCTCTCACATTTGTTCAATTTACGTCGCTGATATTTCAGATAGCGTATTGGGCTAAGCGGCATCTCAATGCGCATGAAATGGCGAGTAAAATGCACTATTAAACTTCTAGGATAAGGCAAACAGAGACCCGATTAGATCATTTTATATTACGGTTAATATAAGAATTCAGCGTAATTCTATCACATTTGTTCAATCTACGTCGCTCCAATTTCAGATAGCATTTTGGGCTAAGCGGCATCTCAATGCGCATGAAAAGGCGAGCTAAATGCACTATTAAACTTCTATGATAGGGCAATCAGAGACCCGACTAGATCATTTTATATTTTGGTTAATATAAGAATTCAGCGAAATTCTATCACATTTGTTCAATTTACGTCGCTCCAATTTCAGATAGCGTACTGGGCTACGCGGCATCTTAAAGCGTGTGGAAAGGCGAGCTAAATGCACTATTAAACTTCTATTATAGGGCAAACAGAGACCCGATTAGATCATTTTATATTATGGTTAATTTAAGAATTCAGCCAAATTCTAACACATTTGTTCAATTTACGTCGCTCCTATTGCAGATATCGTATTGGGCTAAGCGGCATCTCAAAGCGCATGAAATGGCGAACAAAATGCAGTATTAAACTTCTAGGCTAGGGAGAACAGAGACCAGATTAGATCATTTTATATTTTGGTTAATATAAGAATTCAGCGAAATTCTATCACAATTGTTCTATTTACGTCGCTCGTATTTCAGATAGCTTATTGTGCTTAGCGGCATCTCAAAGCGCATGAAATGACGAGTGAAATGCACTATTAAACTTCTAGGGTAGTGCAAACAGAGACCCGATTAGATCATTTTATATTTTGGTTAATATAAGAATTCAGCGAAATTCTATCACATATGTTCAATTTACGTCGCTGATATTTCAGATAGCGTATTGCACTAAGCGGCATCTCAAAGCGCATGAAATGGCGAGTAAAATGCACTATTAAACTTCTAGGGTAGGGCAAACAGAGACCCGATTAGATCATTTTATATTATGGTTAATTTAAGAATTCAGCAAAATTCTATCACATTTGTTCAATGTACGTCGCTCCTATTTCGGATAGCGTACTGGGCTAGGCGGCACCCTAAAGCGCGAGGAGTGGCGAGTAAAATGCACTATTAATCTTCTATGATAGGGCAATCAGAGACCCGATTAGATCATTTTATATTACGGTTAATATAAGAATTCAGCGAAATTCTATCACATTTGTTCAATTTACGTCGCTCCTATTTCAGATAGCTTATTGGGCTAAGCGGCATCTGAAGGCGCATGAAATGGCGAGTAAAATGCACTATCAAACTTCAATGATAGGGCAATCAGAGACCCGATTAGATCATTTTATATTTTGTTTAATATAAGATTTCAGGGAAATTCCATCACATTTGTTTAATTTACGTCGCTCCTATTTCAGATAGCGTATTGGGCGAAGCGGCATCTCAAAGCGCATGAAATGGCGACTAAAATGCACTATTAAACTTCTAGGGTAGGGCAAACAGAGACCCGATTAGATCATTTTATATTATGGTTAATTTGAGAATTCAGCAAAATTCTATCACATTTGTTCAATGTACGTCGCTCCTATTTCGGATAGCGTACTGGGATAGGCGGCACCCTAAAGCGCGTGGAGTGGCGAGTAAAATGCACTATTAAACTTCTAGGCTAGGGCGAACAGAGACCAGATTAGATCATTTTATATTACGGTTAATATAAGAATTCAGCGAAATTCTATCACATTTGTTCAATTTACGTCGCTCCTATTTCAGATAGCTTATTGGGCTAAGCGGCATCTGAAGGCGCATGAAATGGCGAGTAAAATGCACTATTAAACTTCAATGATAGGGCAATCAGAGACCCGATTAGATCATTTTATATTTTGGTTAATATAAGAATTCAACGAAATTCTATCACATTTCTTCAATTTACGTCGCTTCTATTACAGATAGCTTATTGGGCTTAGCGGCATCTCAAAGCGCATGAAATGACAAGTGAAATGCACTATTAAACTTCTAGGGTAGGGCAAACAGAGACCCGATTAGGTTATTTTATATTATGGTTAATTTAAGAATTCATCGAAATTCTATCACATTTGTTCAATTTACGTCGCTCCTATTACAGGTAGCTTACTGGGCTCAGCAGCATCTCAAAGCGCATGAAATGACGAGTGAAATGCACTATTAAACTTCTAGGCTAGGGCGAACAGAGACCCGAGCAGATCATTTTACATTATGGTTAATAAAAGAATTCAGCGAAATTCTATCACATTTGTTCAACTTACGTCGCTCCTATTTCAGATAGCGTATTGGGCTAAGCGGCATCTCAAAGCGCATGAAATGGCGAGTGAAATGCACCATTAGACTTCTATGGTAGGGCGAACAGAGACACGATTAGATCATTTTATATTTTGGTTAATATAAGAATTCAGTGAAATTCTATCACATTTGTTCAATTTACGTCGCTCCTATTTCAAATAGCGTATTGGGCTCAGCGGCATCTCAAAGCGCATGAAATGGCGAGCAAAATGCATTATTAAGCTTCTAGGGTAGGGCAATCAGTGACCCGATTAGATCATTTTATGTTATAGTTAATTTAATAATTCAGCGAAATTCTAACACGTTTGTTCAATTAACGTCGCTCCTATTGCAGATATCGTATTGGGCTAAGCGTCATCTCAAACCGCATGAAATGGCGAGTAAAATGCACTGCTAAACTTCTAGGGTAGGGCGAACAAAGGCCCGATTAGATCATTTTACATTAAGGTTAATATAAGAATTCAGGGAAATTCTATCACATTTGTTCAATTTACGTCGCTCCTATTTCAGATAGCGTACTGGGCTAGGCGGCATCTTAAAGCGCGTGGAATGGCGGGTAAAATGCACTGTAAAACTTCTATGATAGGGCTATCAGAGACCCGATTAGATCATTTAATATTTTGGTTAATATAAGAATTCAGCGAAATTCTATCACATTTGTTCAACTTACGTCGCTCCTATTTCAGATAGCTTATTGGGCTAAGCGGCATCTCAAAGCACATGAAATGACGAGTGAAATGCACTATTAATCTTCAAGGGTAGGGCGAACAGAGACCCGATTAGAACATTTTACATTAAGGTTAATATAAGAATTCAGCGAAATTCTCTCACATTTGTTCAATTTACCTCGCTCCTATTTCAGATAGCTTATTGGGCAAAGCGGCATCTCAAGGCGCAAGAAATGGCGAGTAAAATGCACTATTAAACTTCTAGGGTAGGGCAAACAGAGACCCGATTAGATCATTTTATGTTATGGTTAATTTAAGAATTCAGCGAAATTCTATCACATTTGTTCAATTTACGTCGCTCCAATTTCAGATAGCGTACTGGGCTAGGCGGCATCTTAAAGCGCGTGGAATGGCGAGCGAAAGGCACTATTAAACTTCTATGATAGGGCAATCAGAGACCCGACTAGATCATTTTATATTTTGGTTAATATAAGAATTCAGCGAAATTCTATCACATTTGTTCAATTTACATCGCTCCTATTTCAGATAGCTTATTGGGCTAACCGGCATCTCAAAGCGCATGAAATGACGAGTGCAATGCACTATTAAACTTCTAGGGTAGGGCAAACAGAGACCCGATTAGATCATTTTATATTATGGTTAATTTAAGAATTCAGCCAAATTCTATCACATTTGTTCAATTTACGTCGCTCCTATTGCAGATATCGTATTGGGCTCAGCGGCATCTCAAAGCGCATAAAATGGCGAGTAAAATGCACTGCTAAACTTCTAGGGTAGGGCGCACAAAGGCCCGATTAGATCATTTTACATTAAGGTTAATATAAGAATTCAGGGAAATTCTATCACATTTGTTCAATTTACGTCGCTCCTATTTCAGATAGCGTATTGGGCTAGGCGGCATCTTCAAGCGCGTGGAATGGCGAGCTAAAGGCACTATTAAACTTCTATGATAGGGCAATCAGAGTCCCGACTAGATCATTTTATATTTTGGTTAATATAAGAATTCAGCGAAATTCTATCACATTTGTTCAATTTACGTGCTCCTATTTCAGATAGCTTATTGGGCAAAGCGGCATCCCAAAGCGCAAGAAATGGCGAGTAAAATGCACTATTAAACTTCTAGGGTAGGGCGAACAGAGACCCGATTAGATAATTTTACATTAAGGTTAATATAAGTATTCAGGGAAATTCTATCACATTTGTTCATTTTACGTCGCTCCTATTTCAGATAGCGTATTGGGCTAAGCGGCATCTCAAAGAGCATGAAATGGCGAGTAAAATGCACTGTTAAACTTCTAGGGTAGGGCAAACAGAGACCCGATTAGATCATTTCATATTATGGTTTATTTAAGAATTCAGAAAAATTCTATCACATTTGTTCAATTTACGTCGCTGATATTTCAGATAGCGTATTGGGCTAAGCGGCATCTCAAAGCGCATGAAATGACGAGTGAAATGCACTATTAATCTTCAAGGGTAGGGCGAACAGAGACCCGATTAGAACATTTTACATTAAGGTTAATATAAGAATTCAGCGAAATTCTCTCACATTTGTTCAATTTACGTCGCTCCTATTTCAGATAGCTTATTGGGCAAAGCGGCATCTCAAAGCGCAAGAAATGGCGAGTAAAATGCACTATTAAACTTCAAGGGTAGGGCAAACAGAGACCCGATTAGATCATTTTATGTTATGGTTAATTTAAGAATTCAGCGAAATTCTATCACATTTGTTCAATTTACGTTGCTCCAATTTCAGATAGCGTACTGGGCTAGGCGGCATCTTAAAGCGTGTGGAAAGGCGAGCTAAATGCACTATTAAACTTCTATGATAGGGCAATCAGAGACCCGACTAGATCATTTTATATTTTGGTTAATATAAGAATTGAGCAAAATTCTATCACATTTGTTCAATTTACGTCGCTCCTATTTCAGATAGCGTATTGGGATAAGCGGCATCTCAAAGCGCATGAAATGACGAGTGAAATGCACTATTAATCTTCAAGGGTAGGGCGAACAGAGACCCGATTAGATAATTTTACATTAAGGTTAATATAAGTATTCAGGGAAATTCTATCACATTTGTTCATTTTACGTCGCTCCTATTTCAGATAGCGTATTGGGATAAGCGGCATCTCAAAGAGCATGAAATGGCGAGTAAAATGCACTGTTAAACTTCTAGGGTAGGGCAAACAGAGACCCGATTAGATCATTTCATATTATGGTTTATTTAAGAATTCAGAAAAATTCTATCACATTTGTTCAATTTACGTCGCTGATATTTCAGATAGCGTATTGGGCTAAGCGGCATCTCAAAGTGCATGAAATGACGAGTGAAATGCACTATTAATCTTCAAGGGTAGGGCGAACAGAGACCCGATTAGAACATTTTACATTAAGGTTAATATAAGAATTCAGCGAAATTCTCTCACATTTGTTCAATTTACGTCGCTCCTATTTCAGATAGCTTATTGGGCAAAGCGGCATGTCAAAGCGCAAGAAATGGCGAGTAAAATGCACTATTAAACTTCTAGGGTAGGGCAAACAGAGACCCGATTAGATCATTTTATGTTATGGTTAATTTAAGAATTCAGCGAAATTCTATCACATTTGTTCAATTTACGTCGCTCCTATTTCAGATAGCTTATTGGGCTAACCGGCATCTTAAAGCGCGGGGATTGCCGAGTAAAATGCACTATTAAACTTCTATGATAGGGCAATCAGAGTCCCGACTAGATCATTTTATATTTTGGTTAATATAAGAATTCAGCGAAATTCTCTCACATTTGTTCAATTTACGTCGCTCCTATTTCAGATAGCTTATTGGGCAAAGCGGCATCTCAAAGCGCAAGAAATGGCGAGTAAAATGCACTATTAATCTTCAAGGGTAGGGCGAACAGAGACCCGAATAGAACATTTTACATTAAGGTTAATATAAGAATTCAGCGAAATTCTCTCACATTTGTTCAATTTACGTCGCTCCTATTTCAGATAGCTTATTGGGCAAAGCGGCATCTCAAAGCGCAAGAAATGGCGAGTAAAATGCACTATTAAACTTCTAGGGTAGGGCAAACAGAGACCCGATTAGATCATTTTATGTTATGGTTAATTTAAGAATTCAGCGAAATTCTATCACATTTGTTCAATTTACGTTGCTCCAATTTCAGATAGCGTACTGGGCTAGGCGGCATCTTAAAGCGTGTGGAAAGGCGAGCTAAATGCACTATTAAACTTCTATGATAGGGCAATCAGAGACCCGACTAGATCATTTTATATTTTGGTTAATATAAGAATTGAGCAAAATTCTATCACATTTGTTCAATTTACGTCGCTCCTATTTCAGATAGCGTATTGGGATAAGCGGCATCTCAAAGCGCATGAAATGACGAGTGAAATGCACTATTAATCTTCAAGGGTAGGGCGAACAGAGACCCGATTAGATAATTTTACATTAAGGTTAATATAAGTATTCAGGGAAATTCTATCACATTTGTTCATTTTACGTCGCTCCTATTTCAGATAGCGTATTGGGCTAAGCGGCATCTCAAAGAGCATGAAATGGCGAGTAAAATGCACTGTTAAACTTCTAGGGTAGGGCAAACAGAGACCCGATTAGATCATTTCATATTATGGTTTATTTAAGAATTCAGAAAAATTCTATCACATTTGTTCAATTTACGTCGCTGATATTTCAGATAGCGTATTGGGCTAAGCGGCATCTCAAAGTGCATGAAATGACGAGTGAAATGCACTATTAATCTTCAAGGGTAGGGCGAACAGAGACCCGATTAGAACATTTTACATTAAGGTTAATATAAGAATTCAGCGAAATTCTCTCACATTTGTTCAATTTACGTCGCTCCTATTTCAGATAGCTTATTGGGCAAAGCGGCATGTCAAAGCGCAAGAAATGGCGAGTAAAATGCACTATTAAACTTCTAGGGTAGGGCAAACAGAGACCCGATTAGATCATTTTATGTTATGGTTAATTTAAGAATTCAGCGAAATTCTATCACATTTGTTCAATTTACGTCGCTCCTATTTCAGATAGCTTATTGGGCTAACCGGCATCTTAAAGCGCGGGGATTGCCGAGTAAAATGCACTATTAAACTTCTATGATAGGGCAATCAGAGTCCCGACTAGATCATTTTATATTTTGGTTAATATAAGAATTCAGCGAAATTCTCTCACATTTGTTCAATTTACGTCGCTCCTATTTCAGATAGCTTATTGGGCAAAGCGGCATCTCAAAGCGCAAGAAATGGCGAGTAAAATGCACTATTAATCTTCAAGGGTAGGGCGAACAGAGACCCGATTAGATAATTTTACATTAAGGTTAATATAAGTATTCAGGGAAATTCTATCACATTTGTTCATTTTACGTCGCTCCTATTTCAGATAGCTTATTGGGCAAAGCGGCTTCTCAAAGCGCAATAAATGGCCAGTACAATGCACTATTAAACTTCTAGGGTAGGGCAAACAGAGACCCGATTATATCATTTTATATTATGGTTAATTTAAGAATTCAGCCAAATTCTATCACATTTGTTCAATTTACGTCGCTCCTATTGCAGATATCGTATTGGGCTCAGCGTCATCTCAAAGCGCATGAAATGGCGAGTAAAATGCACTGCTAAACTTCTAGGGTAGGGCGAACAAAGGCCCGATTAGATCATTTTACATTAAGGTTAATATAAGAATTCAGGGAAATTCTATCACATTTGTTCAATTTACGTCGCTCCTATTTCAGATAGCGTATTGGGCTAAGCGCCATCTCAAAGCGCATGAAATTGCGAGTGAAATGCACTATTAAACTTCTAGGGAAGGGCAAACAGAGACCCGATTAGATTATTTTATATTATGGTTAATTTAAGAATTCAGCCAAATTCTATCACATTTGTTCAATTTACGTCGCTCCTATTGCAGATATCGTATTGGGCTCAGCGGCATCTCAAAGCGCATGAAATGGCGAGTGAAATGCACTATTAAACTTCTAGGGTAGGGCGAACAGAGACCCGATTAGATAATTTTACATTAAGGTTAATATAAGTATTCAGGGAAATTCTATCACATTTGTTCAATTTACGTCGCTGGTATTTCAGATAGCGTATTGGGCTAAGCGGCATCTCAAAGCGCATGAAATGACGAGTGGAATGCACTATTAATCTTCAAGGGTAGGGCGAACAGAGACCCGATTAGAACATTTTACATTAAGGTTAATATAAGAATTCAGCGAAATTCTCTCACATTTGTTCAATTTACGTCGCTGATATTTCAGATAGCGTATTGGGCTAAGCGGCATCTCAAAGTGCATGAAATGACGAGTGAAATTCACTATTAATCTTCAAGGGTAGGGCGAACAGAGACCCGATTAGAACATTTTAAATTAAGGTTAATATAAGAATACAGCGAAATTCTCTCACATTTGTTCAATTTACGTCGCTCCTATTTCAGATAGCTTATTGGGCAAAGCGGCATCTCAAAGCGCAAGAAATGGCGAGTAAAATGCACTATTAAACTTCTAGGGTAGGGCAAACAGAGACCCGATTAGATCATTTTATGTTATGGTTAATTTAAGAATTCAGCGAAATTCTATCACATTTGTTCAATTTACGTCGCTCCTATTTCAGATAGCTTATTGGGCTAACCGGCATCTTAAAGCGCGGGGATTGCCGAGTAAAATGCACTATTAAACTTCTATGATAGGGCAATCAGAGTCCCGACTAGATCATTTTATATTTTGGTTAATATAAGAATTCAGCGAAATTCTCTCACATTTGTTCAATTTACGTCGCTCCTATTTCAGATAGCTTATTGGGCAAAGCGGCATCTCAAAGCGCAAGAAATGGCGAGTAAAATGCACTATTAATCTTCAAGGGTAGGGCGAACAGAGACCCGAATAGAACATTTTACATTAAGGTTAATATAAGAATTCAGCGAAATTCTCTCACATTTGTTCAATTTACGTCGCTCCTATTTCAGATAGCTTATTGGGCAAAGCGGCTTCTCAAAGCGCAAGAAATGGCCAGTACAATGCACTATTAAACTTCTAGGGTAGGGCAAACAGAGACCCGATTATATGATTTTATATTATGGTTAATTTAAGAATTCAGCCAAATTCTATCACATTTGTTCAATTTACGTCGCTCCTATTGCAGATATCGTATTGGGCTCAGCGGCATCTCAAAGCGCATGAAATGGCGAGTAAAATGCACTGCTAAACTTCTAGGGTAGGGCGAACAAAGGCCCGATTAGATCATTTTACATTAAGGTTAATATAAGAATTCAGGGAAATTCTATCACATTTGTTCAATTTACGTCGCTCCTATTTCAGATAGCGTATTGGGCTAAGCGCCATCTCAAAGCGCATGAAATTGCGAGTGAAATGCACTATTAAACTTCTAGGGAAGGGCAAACAGAGACCCGATTAGATTATTTTATATTATGGTTAATTTAAGAATTCAGCCAAATTCTATCACATTTGTTCAATTTACGTCGCTCCTATTGCAGATATCGTTTTGGGCTCAGCGGCATCTCAAAGCGCATGAAATGGCGAGTGAAATGCACTATTAAACTTCTAGGGTAGGGCGAACAGAGACCCGATTAGATCATTTTACATTAAGGTTAATATAAGTGTTCAGGGAAATTCTATCACATTTGTTCAATTTACGTCGCTCCTATTTCAGATAGCGTATTGGGTTAAGCGGCATCTCAAAGAGCATGAAATGGCGAGTAAAATGCACTGTTAAACTTCTAGGGTAGGGCAAACAGAGACCCGATTAGATCATTTCATATTATGGTTTATTTAAGAATTCAGAAAAATTCTATCACATTTGTTCAATTTACGTCGCTGGTATTTCAGATAGCGTATTGGGCTAAGCGGCATCTCAAAGCGCATGAAATGACGAGTGAAATGCACTATTAATCTTCAAGGGTAGGGCGAACAGAGACCCGATTAGAACATTTTACATTAAGGTTAATATCAGAATTCAGCGAAATTCTCTCACATTTGTTCAATTTACGTCGTTCCTATTTCAGATAGCTTATTGGGCAAAGCGGCATCTCAAAGCGCAAGAAATGGCGAGTAAAATGCACTATTAAACTTCTAGGGTAGGGCAAACAGAGACCCGATTAGATCATTTTATGTTATGGTTAATTTAAGAATTCAGCGAAATTCTATCACATTTGTTCAATTTACGTTGCTCCAATTTCAGATAGCGTACTGGGCTAGGCGGCATCTTAAAGCGTGTGGAAAGGCGAGCTAAATGCACTATTAAACTTCTATGATAGGGCAATCAGAGACCCGACTAGATCATTTTATATTTTGGTTAATATAAGAATTCAGCGAAATTCTATCACATTTGTTCAATTTACGTCGCTCCTGTTTCAGATAGCTTATTGGGATAACCGGCATCTCAAAGCGCATGAAATGACGAGTGCAATGCACTATTAAGCTTCTAGGGTAGGGCAAACAGAGACCCGATTAGATCATTTTATATTATGGTTAATTTAAGAATTCAGCCAAATTCTATCACATTTGTTCAATTTACGTCGCTCCTATTGCAGATATCGTATTGGGCTCAGCGGCATCTCAAAGCGCATGAAATGGCGAGTAAAATGCACTGCTAAACTTCTAGGGTAGGGTGAACAAAGGCCCGATTAGATCATTTTACATTAAGGTTAATATAAGTATTCAGGGAAATTCTATCACATTTGTTCAATTCACGTCGCTCCTATTTCAGATAGCGTATTGGGCTAAGCGGCATCTCAAAGCGCATGAAATGGCGAGTAAAATGCACTATTAATCTTCTAGGGTAAGGCATCCAGAGACCCGATTAGATCATTTTATATCATATACGGTTAATATAAGAATTCAGCGTAAGTCTATCACATTTGTTCAATTTACGTGGCTCCTATTTCAGATAGCTTATTGGGCTAAGCGGCATCTCAAAGCGCATGAAATGACGAGTGAAATGCACTATTGAACTTCTAGGGTAGGGCAAACAGAGACCCGATTAGATCATTTTATATTATGGTTAATTTAAGAATTCAGCCAAATTCTATCACATTTGTTCAATTTACGTCGCTCCTATTTCAGATAGCGTACTGGGCTAGGCGGAATCTTAAAGCGCGTGGATTGGCGAGTAAAATGCACTATTAAACTTCTATGATAGGGCAATCAGAGACCCGATTAGATCATTTTATATTTTGGTTAATATAAGAATTCAGCGAAATTCTATCACAATTGTTCTATTTACGTCGCTCCTATTTCAGTTAGCGTATTGGGCTAAGCGGCATCTCAAAGCGCATGAAATGGCGAGTGAAATGCACTATTAAACTTCTAGGGTAGGGCGAACAGAGACCCGATTAGATCATTTTACATTAAGGTTAATATAAGTATTCAGGGAAATTCTATCACATTTGTTCAACTTACGTCGCTCCTATTTCAGATAGCGTACTGGGCTGGGCGGAATCTTAAAGCGCGTGGATTGTCGAGTAAAATGCACTATTAAACTTCTCTGATAGGGCTATCAGAGACCCGATTAGATCATTTTATATTTTGGTTAATATAAGAATTCAGCGAAATTCTATCATATTTGTTCAACTTACGTCGCTCCTATTTCAGATAGCGTATTGGGCTGGGCGGAATCTTAAAGCGCGTGGATTGTCGAGTAAAATGCACTATTAAACTTCTCTGATAGGGCTATCAGAGACCCGATTAGATCATTATATATTTTGGTTAATATAAGAATTCAGCGAAATTCTATCACATTTGTTCAACTTACGTCGCTCCTATTTCAGATAGCGTATTGGGCTAAGCGGCATCTCAAAGCGCATGAAATGACGAGTGAAATGCACTATTAATCTTCAAGGGTAGGGCGAACAGAGACCCGAATAGAACATTTTACATTAAGGTTAATATAAGAATTCAGCGAAATTCTCTCACATTTGTTCAATTTACGTCGCTCCTATTTCAGATAGCTTATTGGGCAAAGCGGCATCTCAAGGCGCAAGAAATGGCGAGTAAAATGCACTATTAAACTTCTAGGGTAGGGCAAACAGAGACCCGATTAGATCATAGTATATTATGGTTAATTTAAGAATTCAGCAAAATTCTATCACGTTTGTTCAATTTACATCGCTCCTATTTCAGACAGCGTATTAGGCTAAGCGCCATCTCAAAGCGCATGAAATGGCGAGCAAAGTGCACTATTAAACTTCTAGGGTAGGGCAAACAGAGACCCGATTAGATAATTTTATATTACGGTTAATATAATAATTGAGCCTAATTCTATCACATTTGTTCAACTTACGTCGCTCCTATTTCAGATAGCATACTGGGCTAGGCGGCATCTCAAAGCGCATGAAATGACGAGTGAAATGCACTATTAAACATCTATGATAGGGCAATCAGAGACCCGACTAGATCATTTTATATTTTGGTTAATATAAGAATTCAGCGAAATTCTATCACAATTGTTCAATTTACGTCGCTCCTATTTCAGATAGCGTATTGGGCTAAGCGGCATCTCAAAGCGCATGAAGTGGCGAGTAAAATGCACTTTTAATCTTCTAGGGTAAGGCAAACAGAGACCCGATTAGATCATTTTATAATACGGTTAATATAAGAATTCAGCGAAATTCTATCACAATTGTTCAATTTACGTCGCTCCTATTTCAGATAGCGTATTGGGCTAAGCGGCATCTCAAAGCGCATGAAGTGGCGAGTAAAATGCACTATTAAACTTCTAGGGTGAGGCAAACAGAGACCCGATTAGATCATTTTATATTATGGTTAATTTAAGAATTCAGCCAAATTCTATCACATTTGTTCAATTTACGTCGCTACTATTTCAGATAGCGTATTGGGCTAAGCGCCATCTCAAAGCGCATGAAATGGCGAGTAAAATGCACTATTAAACTTCTAGGGTAGGGCAAACAGAGACCCGATTAGATCATTTTATATTACGGTTAATATAAGAATTCAGCGTAATTCTATCACATTTGTTCAACTTACGTCGCTCCTATTTCAGATAGCGTACTGGGCTAGGCGGCATCTTAAAGCGCGTGGAAGGGCGAGTAAAATACACTGCTAAACTTATAGGGTAGGGCAAACAGAGACCCGATTAGATCATAGTATATTATGGTTAATTTAAGAATTCAGCAAAATTCTATCACATTTGTTCAATTTACATCGCTCCTATTTCAGATAGCGTATTGGGCTAAGCGCCATCTCAAAGCGCATGAAATGGCGAGCAAAGTGCACTATTAAACTTCTAGGGTAGGGCAAACAGAGACCCGATTAGATCATTTCATATTATGGTTTATTTAAGAATTCAGAAAAATACTATCACATTTGTTCAATTTACGTCGCTCCTATTTCAGATAGCTTATTGGGCTAAGCGGCATCTCAAACCGCATGAAATTGCGAGTGAAATGCACTATTAAACTTCTAGGGAAGGGCAAACAGAGACCCGATTAGATTATTTTATATTATGGTTAATTTAAGAATTCAGCCAAATTCTATCACATTTGTTCAATTTACGTCGCTGACATTTCAGATATCGTATTGGGCTCAGCGGCATCTCAAAGCGCATGAAATGGCGAGTGAAATGCACTATTAAACTTCTAGGGTAGGGCGAACAGAGACCCGATTAGATCATTTTACATTAAGGTTAATATAAGTATTCAGGGAAATTCTCTCACATTTGTTCAATTTACGTCGCTCCTATTTCAGATAGCGTATTGGGTTAAGCGGCATCTCAAAGAGCATGAAATGGCGAGTAAAATGCACTGTTAAACTTCTAGGGTAAGGCAAACAGAGACCCGATTAGATCATTTCATATTATGGTTTATTTAAGAATTCAGAAAAATTCTATCACATTTGTTCAATTTACGTCGCTGGTATTTCAGATAGCGTATTGGGCTAAGCGGCATCTCAAAGCGCATGAAATGACGAGTGGAATGCACTATTAATCTTCAAGGGTAGGGCGAACAGAGACCCGATTAGAACATTTTACATTAAGGTTAATATAAGAATTCAGCGAAATTCTCTCACATTTGTTCAATTTACGTCGCTCCTATTTCAGATAGCTTATTGGGCAAAGCGGCATCTCAAAGCGCAAGAAATGGCGAGTAAAATGCACTATTAAACTTCTAGGGTAGGGCAAACAGAGACCCGATTAGATCATTTTATGTTATGGTTAATTTAAGAATTCAGCGAAATTCTATCACATTTGTTCAATTTACGTTGCTCCAATTTCAGATAGCGTACTGGGCTAGGCGGCATCTTAAAGCGTGTGGAAAGGCGAGCTAAATGCACTATTAAACTTCTATGATAGGGCAATCAGAGACCCGACTAGATCATTTTATATTTTGGTTAATATAAGAATTGAGCAAAATTCTATCACATCTGTTCAATTTACGTCGCTCCTATTTCAGATAGCGTATTGGGATAAGCGGCATCTCAAAGCGCATGAAATGACGAGTGAAATGCACTATTAATCTTCAAGGGTAGGGCGAACAGAGACCCGATTAGATAATTTTACATTAAGGTTAATATAAGTATTCAGGGAAATTCTATCACATTTGTTCATTTTACGTCGCTCCTATTTCAGATAGCGTATTGGGCTAAGCGGCATCTCAAAGAGCATGAAATGGCGAGTAAAATGCACTGTTAAACTTCTAGGGTAGGGCAAACAGAGACCCGATTAGATCATTTCATATTATGGTTTATTTAAGAATTCAGAAAAATTCTATCACATTTGTTCAATTTACGTCGCTGATATTTCAGATAGCGTATTGGGCTAAGCGGCATCTCAAAGTGCATGAAATGACGAGTGAAATTCACTATTAATCTTCAAGGGTAGGGCGAACAGAGACCCGATTAGAACATTTTAAATTAAGGTTAATATAAGAATTCAGCGAAATTCTCTCACATTTGTTCAATTTACGTCGCTCCTATTTCAGATAGCTTATTGGGCAAAGCGGCATCTCAAAGCGCAAGAAATGGCGAGTAAAATGCACTATTAAACTTCTAGGGTAGGGCAAACAGAGACCCGATTAGATCATTTTATGTTATGGTTAATTTAAGAATTCAGCGAAATTCTATCACATTTGTTCAATTTACGTCGCTCCTATTTCAGATAGCTTATTGGGCTAACCGGCATCTTAAAGCGCGGGGATTGCCGAGTAAAATGCACTATTAAACTTCTATGATAGGGCAATCAGAGTCCCGACTAGATCATTTTATATTTTGGTTAATATAAGAATTCAGCGAAATTCTCTCACATTTGTTCAATTTACGTCGCTCCTATTTCAGATAGCGTATTGGGCTAAGCGGCATCTCAATGCGCATGAAATGGCGAGTAAAATGTCCTATTAAACTTCTAGGATAAGGCGAACAGAGACCCGATTAGATCATTTTATATTACGGTTAATATAAGAATTCAGCGTAATTCTATCACATTTGTTCAACTTACGTCGCTCCTATTTCAGATAGCGTACTGGGCTAGGCGGCATCTTAAAGCGCGTGGAATGGCGAGTAAAATGCACTATTAAACTCCTATGATAGGGCTATCAGAGACCCGATTAGATCATTTTATGTTTTGGTTAATATAAGAATTCAGCGAAATTCTATCACATTCGTTCAATTTACGTCGCTCCTATTTCAGATAGCGTATTGGTCTAAGCGCCATCTCAAAGCGCATGAAATGGCGAGTAAAATGCACTATCAAACTTCTAGGGTAGGGCAAACAGAGACCCGATTAGATCATTTCATATTATGGTTAATTTAAGAATTCAGCCAAATTCTGTCACATTTGTTCAATTTACGTCGCTCCTATTTCAGATAGCGTACTGGGCTAGGCGGAATCTTAAAACGCGTGGATTGGCGAGTAAAATGCACTATTAAACTTCTATGATAGGGCAATCAGAGACCCGATTAGATCATTTTGTATTTTCGTTAATATAAGAATTCAGCGAAATTCTATCACAACTGTTCTATTTACGTCGCTCCTATTTCAGATAGCGTATTGGGCTAAGCGGCATCTCAAAGCGCATGAAATGACGAGTGAAAGGCACTATTAAACTTCTAGGGTAGGGCGAACAGAGAACCGATTAGATCATTTTATATTACGGTTAATATAAGAATTCAGCGTAATTTTATCGCATTTGTTCAACTTACGTCGCTCCTACTTCAGATAGCGTACTGGGCTCGGCGGCATCTTAAAGCGCAAGAAATGGCGAGTAAAATGCACTATTAAACTTCTAGGGTAGGGCAAACAGAGACCCGATAAGATGATTTTATATTATGGTTAATTTAAGAATTCAGCGTAATTCTATCACATTCGTTCAACTTACGTCGCTCCTATTTCAGATAGCATACTGGGCTAGGTGGCGTCTTAAAGCGCGTGGAATGGCGAGTAAAACGCACTACTAAACTTCTATGATAGGGCAATCATGTCCCGTTTAGATCATTTTATATTTTGTTTAATATATGATTTCAGGGAAATTCTATCACATTTCTTCAATTTACGTCGCTCCTATTTCAGATAGCGTATGGGGCTAAGCGGCATCTCAAATCGCATGAAATGGCGAGTAAAATGCACTATTAAACTTCTAGGGTAAGGCAAACAGAGACCCGATTAGATCATTTTATATTATGGTTAATTTAAGAATTCAGCCAAATTCTATCACATTTGTTCAATTTACGTCGCTCCTATTTCAGATAGCGTATTGGGCTAAGCGGCATCTTAAAGCGCATGAAATGACGAGTGAAAGGCACTATTAAACTTCTGGGGTAGGGCGTACAGAGACCCTATTAGATCATTTTACATTAAGGTTAATATAAGAATTCAGGGAAATTCTATCACATTTTTTCAATTTACGTCGTTCCTATTTCAGCTAGCGTACTGGGCTAGGTGGCATCTTAAAACGCGAGGAATGGCGAGTAATATGCACTACTAAACTTCTATGATAGGGCAATCAGAGTCCCGTTTAGATCATTTTATATTACGGTTAATATAATAATTGAGCCTAATTCTATCACATTTGTTCAACTTACGTCGCTCCTATTTCAGATAGCGTACTGGGCTGGGCGGAATCTTAAAGCGCGTGGATTGTCGAGTAAAATGCACTATTAAACTTCTCTGATAGGGCTATCAGAGACCCGATTAGATCATTTTATATTTTGGTTAATATAAGAATTCAGCGAAATTCTATCACATTTGTTCAACTTACGTCGCTCCTATTTCAGATAGCGTATTGGGCTGGGCGGAATCTTAAAGCGCGTGGATTGTCGAGTAAAATGCACTATTAAACTTCTCTGATAGGGCTATCAGAGACCCGATTAGATCATTATATATTTTGGTTAATATAAGAATTCAGCGAAATTCTATCACATTTGTTCAACTTACGTCGCTCCTATTTCAGATAGCGTATTGGGCTAAGCGGCATCTCAAAGCGCATGAAATGACGAGTGAAATGCACTATTAATCTTCAAGGGTAGGGCGAACAGAGACCCGAATAGAACATTTTACATTAAGGTTAATATAAGAATTCAGCGAAATTCTCTCACATTTGTTCAATTTACGTCGCTCCTATTTCAGATAGCTTATTGGGCAAAGCGGCATCTCAAGGCGCAAGAAATGGCGAGTAAAATGCACTATTAAACTTCTAGGGTAGGGCAAACAGAGACCCGATTAGATCATAGTATATTATGGTTAATTTAAGAATTCAGCAAAATTCTATCACGTTTGTTCAATTTACATCGCTCCTATTTCAGATAGCGTATTGGGCTAAGCGCCATCTCAAAGCGCATGAAATGGCGAGCAAAGTGCACTATTAAACTTCTAGGGTAGGGCAAACAGAGACCCGATTAGATAATTTTATATTACGGTTAATATAATAATTGAGCCTAATTCTATCACATTTGTTCAACTTACGTCGCTCCTATTTCAGATAGCATACTGGGCTAGGCGGCATCTCAAAGCGCATGAAATGACGAGTGAAATGCACTATTAAACATCTATGATAGGGCAATCAGAGACCCGACTAGATCATTTTATATTTTGGTTAATATAAGAATTCAGCGAAATTCTATCACAATTGTTCAATTTACGTCGCTCCTATTTCAGATAGCGTATTGGGCTAAGCGGCATCTCAAAGCGCATGAAGTGGCGAGTAAAATGCACTTTTAATCTTCTAGGGTAAGGCAAACAGAGACCCGATTAGATCATTTTATAATACGGTTAATATAAGAATTCAGCGAAATTCTATCACAATTGTTCAATTTACGTCGCTCCTATTTCAGATAGCGTATTGGGCTAAGCGGCATCTCAAAGCGCATGAAGTGGCGAGTAAAATGCACTATTAAACTTCTAGGGTGAAGCAAACAGAGACCCGATTAGATCATTTTATATTATGGTTAATTTAAGAATTCAGCCAAATTCTATCACATTTGTTCAATTTACGTCGCTACTATTTCAGATAGCGTATTGGGCTAAGCGCCATCTCAAAGCGCATGAAATGGCGAGTAAAATGCACTATTAAACTTCTAGGGTAGGGCAAACAGAGACCCGATTAGATCATTTTATATTACGGTTAATATAAGAATTCAGCGTAATTCTATCACATTTGTTCAACTTACGTCGCTCCTATTTCAGATAGCGTACTGGGCTAGGCGGCATCTTAAAGCGCGTGGAAGGGCGAGTAAAATACACTGCTAAACTTATAGGGTAGGGCAAACAGAGACCCGATTAGATCATAGTATATTATGGTTAATTTAAGAATTCAGCAAAATTCTATCACATTTGTTCAATTTACATCGCTCCTATTTCAGATAGCGTATTGGGCTAAGCGCCATCTCAAAGCGCATGAAATGGCGAGCAAAGTGCACTATTAAACTTCTAGGGTAGGGCAAACAGAGACCCGATTAGATCATTTCATATTATGGTTTATTTAAGAATTCAGAAAAATTCTATCACATTTGTTCAATTTACGTCGCTCCTATTTCAGATAGCTTATTGGGCTAAGCGGCATCTCAAACCGCATGAAATGGCGAGTAAAATGCACTGTTAAACTTCTAGGGTAGGGCAATCAGAGAGCCGATTAGATCATTTTATATTACGGTTAATATAAGAATTCAGCGTAATTCTATCACATTTGTTCAATTTACGTCGCTGACATTTCAGATAGCGTATTGGGCTAAGCGGCATCACAAAGCGCAAGAAATGGCGAGTAAAATGCACTATTAAACTTCTAGGGTAGGGCAAACAGAGACCCGATAAGATCATTTATATTATGGTTAATTTAAGAATCCAGCGAAACTCTATCATATTTGTTCAATTTACGTCGCTCCTATTTCAGATAGCGTATTGGGCTAAGCGGCATCTCAATGCGCATGAAATGGCGAGTAAAATGCACTATTAAACTTCTAGGATAAGGCAAACAGAGACCCGATTTGATCATTTTATATTACGGTTAATATAAGAATTCAGCGAAATTCTATCACAATTGTTCAATTTACGTCGCTCCTATTTCAGATAGCGTATTGGGCCAAACGGCATCTCAAAGCGCATGAAATGGCGAGTGGAAGGCACTATTAAACTTCTAGGGTAGGGCGAACAGAGAACCGATTAGATCATTTTACATTAAGGTTAATATAAGAATTCAGGGAAATTCTATCACATTTGTTCCATTCACGTCGCTCATATTTCTGATAGCGTATTGGGCTAAGCGCCATCTCAAAGCGCATGAAATGGCGAGTAAAATGCACTATTAAACTTCTAGGGTAGGGCAAACAGAGACCCGATTAGATCATTTTATATTATGGTTAATTTAAGAATTCAGCCAAATTCTATCACATTTGTTCAATTTACGTCGCTCCAATTTCAGATAGCGTATTGGGCTAAGCGGCATCTCAAAGCGCATGAAATGCCGAGGAAAATGCACAATTAAACTTCTAGGGTAAGGCAAACATAGACCCGATTAGATCATTTTATATAACGGTTAATATAAGAATTCAGCGTAATTCTATCCCATTTGTTTAACTTACGTCGCTCCTATTTCAGATAGCGTACTGGGCTAGGCGGCATCTTAAAGCGCCTGGAATGGCGAGTAAAATGCACTATTAAACTTCTATGATAGGGCAATCCGAGACCCGATTAGATCATTTTACATTCAGGTTAATATAAGAATTCTGGGAAATTCTATCACATTTGTTGAACATACGTCGCTCCTATTTCAGATAGTGTACTGGGCTAGCCGGCATCTTGAAGCGCGTGGAAGGGCGAGTAAAATGCACTACTAAACTTCTATGATAGGGCAATCAGAGACCCGATTAGATCATTTTATATTATGGTTAATTAAAGAATTCAGCAAAATTCTATCACATTGTTCAATTTACGTCGCTCCTATTTCGGATAGCGTACTGGGCTAGGCGGCATCTTAAAGCGCGTGGAATGGCGAGTAAAATGCACTATTAAACTTCTATGATAGGGCAATCAGAGACCCGATTAGATCATTTTATATTTTGGTTAATATAAGAATGCAGCGAAATTCTATCACATTTGTTCAATTTACGGCGCTCCTATTTCAGATAGCTTATTGGGGTAAGCGGCATCGCAAAGCGCATGAAATGACGAGTGAAATGCACCATTAAAGTTCTAGGGTAGGGCAAACAGAGACCCGATTAGATCATTTTATATTATGGTTAATTTAAGAATTCAGCAAAATTCTATCACATTTGTTCAATTTACGTCGCTCCTATTTCAGATAGCGTATTGGGCTAAGCGGCATCTTAAAGCGCATGAAATGACGAATAAAATGCACTATTAAACTTCTAGGGTAGGGCAAACAGAGACCTGATTAGATCATTTTATATTTTGGTTAATATAAGAGTTCAGCGAAATTCTATCACATTTGTTCAATTTACGTCGCTCCTATTTCAGATAGCGTACTGGGCTAGGCGGCAACATAAAGCGCGTGGAATGGCGAGTAAAATGCACTATTAAACTTCTATGATAGGGCAATCAGAGACCCGAGTAGATCATTTTATATTTTGGTTAATATAAGAATGCAGCGAAATTCTATCACATTTGTTCAATTTACGTCGCTCCTATTGCAGATAGCGTATTGTGCTAAGCGGCATCTCAAAGCGCATGAAATGGCGAGTAAAATGCACTGTTAAACTTGTAGGGTAGGGCAAACAGTGACCCGATTAGATCATTTCATATTATGGTAAATTTAAGAATTCAGAAAAATTCTATCACATTTGTTCAATTTACGTCGCTCCTATTTCAGATAGCTTATTCGGCTAAGCGGCATCTCAAAGCGCATGAAATGGCGAGTAAAATGCACTATTAAACTTCTAGGGTAAGGCAAACAGAGACCCGATTAGATCATTTTATATTACAGTTAATATAAGAATTCAGCGTAATTCTATCACATTTGTTCAACATACGTCGCTCCTATTTCAGATAGTGTACTGGGCTAGGCGGCATCTTAAAGCGCGTGGAAGGGCGAGTAAAATGCACTACTAAACTTCTATGATAGGGCAATCAGGAGTCCCGTTTAGATCACTTTATATTTTGTTTAATATAAGATTTCAGGGAAGTTCTATCACATTTGTTCAATTTACGTCGCTCCTATTTCAGATAGCGTATTTGGCTAAGCGGCATCCCAAAGCGCATGAAATGACGAGTGGAAGGCACTACTAAACTTCTAGGGTAGGGCGAACAGAGAACCGATTAGATCATTTTACATTAAGGTTAATATAAGAATTCAGGGAAATTCTATCACGTTTTTCAATTTACGTCGCTCCTATTTCAGATAGCGTATTGGGCTAAGCGGCTTCTCAAAGCGCAAGAAATGCCGAGTAAAATGCACTATTAAACTTCTTGGGTTGGGCGAACAGAGACCCGATTACATCATTTTATATTATGGTTAATTTAAGAGTTCGGCAAAATTCTATCACATTTGTTCAAGTTCCGTCGCTCCTATTTCAGATAGCGTACTGGGCTAGGCGGCATCTTAAAGCGCGTGGAATGGCGAGTAAAATGCACTATTAAACTCCTAGGGTAGGGCAAACAGAGACCCGATTAGATCATTTTATATTATGGTTAATTTATCAATTCAGCGAAATTCTATCACATTTGTTTAATTTACGTCGCTCCTATTTCAGATAGCGTATTGAGCTAAGCGGCGTCTCAAAGCGCATGAAATGGCAAGTAAAATGCACTATTAAACTTCTAGGGTAGGGCAATCAGAGACCTGGTTAGATCATTTTATATTATGGTTAATTTAAGAATTCAGCGTAATTCTATCACATTTGTTCAATTGACGTCGCTCCTATTTCAGATAGCGTATTGGGCGAAGCGTCATCTCAAAGCGCATGAAATGGCGAGTAAAATGCACTGCTAAACTTGTAGGGTAGGGCAATCAGAGACCCGGTTAGATCATTTTATATTATGGTTAATTTAAGAATTCAGCGTAATTCTATCACATTTGTTCAAGTTACGTCGCTGATATTTCATATAGCGTATTGGGCTAAGCGGCATGTCAAAGCGCAAGAAGTGGCGAGTAAAATGCACTATTAAACTTCTAGGGTAGGGCAAACAGAGACACGATTAGATAAATTTATATTATGGTTAATTTAATAATTCAGCCAAATTCTATCACATTTGTTCAATTGACGTCGCTCCTATTTCAGATAGCGTATTGGGCGAAGCGTCATCTCAAAGCGCATGAAATGGCGAGTAAAATGCACTGCTAAACTTGTAGGGTAGGGCAAACAGAGACCCGATTAGATCATTTTATATTATGGTTAATTTAAGATGTCAGCAAAATTCTGTCACATTTGTTCAATTTACGTCGCTCCAATTTCAGATAGCGTACTGGGCTAGGCGGCATCTTAAAGCGCGTGGAAGGGCGTGTAAAATGCACTACTAAACTTCTATGATAGGGCAATCAGAGACCCGATTAGATCATTTTATATTTTGGTTAATATAAGAATGCAGCGAAATTCTATCACATTTGTTCAATTTATGTTGCTCCTATTTCAGATAGCGTATTGGGCTAAGCGGCATCTCAAAGCGCATGAAATGACGAGTGAAATGCACTATTAAACTTCTATGGTTGGGCGAACAAAGACCCGATTAGACTATTTTACATTAAGGTTAATATAAGAATTCAGGGAAATTCTATCACATTTGTTCCATTCACGTCGCTCATATTTCTGATAGCGTATTGGGCTAAGCGCCATCTCAAAGCGCATGAAATGGCGAGTAAAATGCACTATTAAACTTCTAGGGTAGGGCAAACAGAGACCCGATTAGATCATTTTATATTATGGTTAATTTAAGAATTCAGCCAAATTCTATCACATTTGTTCAATTTACGTCGCTCCAATTTCAGATAGCGTATTGGGCTAAGCGGCATCTCAAAGCGCATGAAATGCCGAGGAAAATGCACAATTAAACTTCTAGGGTAAGGCAAACAGAGACCCGATTAGATCATTTTATATAACGGTTAATATAAGAATTCAGCGTAATTCTATCCCATTTGTTTAACTTACGTCGCTCCTATTTCAGATAGCGTACTGGGCTAGGCGGCATCTTAAAGCGCCTGGAATGGCGAGTAAAATGCACTATTAAACTTCTATGATAGGGCAATCCGAGACCCGATTAGATCATTTTACATTCAGGTTAATATAAGAATTCTGGGAAATTCTATCACATTTGTTGAACATACGTCGCTCCTATTTCAGATAGTGTACTGGGCTAGCCGGCATCTTGAAGCGCGTGGAAGGGCGAGTAAAATGCACTACTAAACTTCTATGATAGGGCAATCAGAGACCCGATTAGATCATTTTATATTATGGTTAATTAAAGAATTCAGCAAAATTCTATCACATTGTTCAATTTACGTCGCTCCTATTTCGGATAGCGTACTGGGCTTGGCGGCATCTTAAAGCGCGTGGAATGGCGAGTAAAATGCACTATTAAACTTCTATGATAGGGCAATCAGAGACCCGATTAGATCATTTTATATTTTGGTTAATATAAGAATGCAGCGAAATTCTATCACATTTGTTCAATTTACGGCGCTCCTATTTCAGATAGCTTATTGGGCTAAGCGGCATCGCAAAGCGCATGAAATGACGAGTGAAATGCACTATTAAACTTCTAGGGTAGGGCAAACAGAGACCCGATTAGATCATTTTATATTATGGTTAATTTAAGAATTCAGCAAAATTCTATCACATTTGTTCAATTTACGTCGCTCCTATTTCAGATAGCGTATTGGGCTAAGCGGCATCTTAAAGCGCATGAAATGACGAATAAAATGCACTATTAAACTTCTAGGGTAGGGCAAACAGAGACCTGATTAGATCATTTTATATTTTGGTTAATATAAGAGTTCAGCGAAATTCTATCACATTTGTTCAATTTACGTCGCTCCTATTTCAGATAGCGTACTGGGCTAGGCGGCAACATAAAGCGCGTGGAATGGCGAGTAAAATGCACTATTAAACTTCTATGATAGGGCAATCAGAGACCCGATTAGAGCATTTTATATTTTGGTTAATATAAGAATGCAGCGAAATTCTATCACATTTGTTCAATTTACGTCGCTCCTATTGCAGATAGCGTATTGTGCTAAGCGGCATCTCAAAGCGCATGAAATGGCGAGTAAAATGCACTGTTAAACTTGTAGGGTAGGGCAAACAGTGACCCGATTAGATCATTTCATATTATGGTAAATTTAAGAATTCAGAAAAATTCTATCACATTTGTTCAATTTACGTCGCTCCTATTTCAGATAGCTTATTCGGCTAAGCGGCATCTCAAAGCGCATGAAATGGCGAGTAAAATGCACTATTAAACTTCTAGGGTAAGGCAAGCAGAGACCCGATTAGATCATTTTATATTACAGTTAATATAAGAATTCAGCGTAATTCTATCACATTTGTTCAACATACGTCGCTCCTATTTCAGATAGTGTACTGGGCTAGGCGGCATCTTAAAGCGCGTGGAAGGGCGAGTAAAATGCACTACTAAACTTCTATGATAGGGCAATCAGAGTCCCGTTTAGATCACTTTATATTTTGTTTAATATAAGATTTCAGGGAAGTTCTATCACATTTGTTCAATTTACGTCGCTCCTATTTCAGATAGCGTATTTGGCTAAGCGGCATCCCAAAGCGCATGAAATGACGAGTGGAAGGCACTATTAAACTTCTAGGGTAGGGCGAACAGAGAACCGATTAGATCATTTTACATTAAGGTTAATATAAGCATTCAGGGAAATTCTATCACGTTTTTCAATTTACGTCGCTCCTATTTCAGATAGCGTATTGGGCTAAGCGGCTTCTCAAAGCGCAAGAAATGCCGAGTAAAATGCACTATTAAACTTCTTGGGTTGGGCGAACAGAGACCCGATTACATCATTTTATATTATGGTTAATTTAAGAATTCGGCAAAATTCTATCACATTTGTTCAAGTTCCGTCGCTCCTATTTCAGATAGCGTACTGGGCTAGGCGGCATCTTAAAGCGCGTGGAATGGCGAGTAAAATGCACTATTAAACTCCTAGGGTAGGGCAAACAGAGACCCGATTAGATCATTTTATATTATGGTTAATTTATCAATTCAGCGAAATTCTATCACATTTGTTTAATTTACGTCGCTCCTATTTCAGATAGCGTATTGAGCTAAGCGGCGTCTCAAAGCGCATGAAATGGCAAGTAAAATGCACTATTAAACTTCTAGGGTAGGGCAAACAGAGACACGATTAGATAAATTTATATTATGGTTAATTTAATAATTCAGCCAAATTCTATCACATTTGTTCAATTGACGTCGCTCCTATTTCAGATAGCGTATTGGGCGAAGCGTCATCTCAAAGCGCATGAAATGGCGAGTAAAATGCACTGCTAAACTTGTAGGGTAGGGCAAACAGAGACCCGATTAGATCATTTTATATTATGGTTAATTTAAGATGTCAGCAAAATTCTGTCACATTTGTTCAATTTACGTCGCTCCAATTTCAGATAGCGTACTGGGCTAGGCGGCATCTTAAAGCGCGTGGAAGGGCGTGTAAAATGCACTACTAAACTTCTATGATAGGGCAATCAGAGACCCGATTAGATCATTTTATATTTTGGTTAATATAAGAATTCAGCGAAATTCTATCACATTTGTTCAATTTATGTTGCTCCTATTTCAGATAGCGTATTGGGCTAAGCGGCATCTCAAAGCGCATGAAATGACGAGTGAAATGCACTATTAAACTTCCATGGTTGGGCGAACAAAGACCCGATTAGACTATTTTACATTAAGGTTAATATAAGAATTCAGGGAAATTCTATCACATTTGTTCCATTCGCGTCGCTCATATTTCTGATAGCGTATTGGGCTAAGCGCCATCTCAAAGCGCATGAAATGGCGAGTAAAATGCACTATTAAACTTCTAGGGTAGGGCAAACAGAGACCCGATTAGATCATTTTATATTATGGTTAATTTAAGAATTCAGCCAAATTCTATCACATTTGTTCAATTTACGTCGCTCCAATTTCAGATAGCGTATTGGGCTAAGCGGCATCTCAAAGCGCATGAAATGCCGAGGAAAATGCACAATTAAACTTCTAGGGTAAGGCAAACAGAGACCCGATTAGATCATTTTATATAACGGTTAATATAAGAATTCAGCGTAATTCTATCCCATTTGTTTAACTTACGTCGCTCCTATTTCAGATAGCGTACTGGGCTAGGCGGCATCTTAAAGCGCCTGGAATGGCGAGTAAAATGCACTATTAAACTTCTATGATAGGGCAATCCGAGACCCGATTAGATCATTTTACATTCAGGTTAATATAAGAATTCTGGGAAATTCTATCACATTTGTTGAACATACGTCGCTCCTATTTCAGTTAGTGTACTGGGCTAGCCGGCATCTTGAAGCGCGTGGAAGGGCGAGTAAAATGCACTACTAAACTTCTATGATAGGGCAATCAGAGACCCGATTAGATCATTTTATATTATGGTTAATTAAAGAATTCAGCAAAATTCTATCACATTGTTCAATTTACGTCGCTCCTATTTCGGATAGCGTACTGGGCTAGGCGGCATCTTAAAGCGCGTGGAATGGCGAGTAAAATGCACTATTAAACTTCTATGATAGGGCAATCAGAGACCCGATTAGATCATTTTATATTTTGGTTAATATAAGAATGCAGCGAAATTCTATCACATTTGTTCAATTTACGGCGCTCCTATTTCAGATAGCTTATTGGGCTAAGCGGCATCGCAAAGCGCATGAAATGACGAGTGAAATGCACTATTAAACTTCTAGGGTAGGGCAAACAGAGACCCGATTAGATCATTTTATATTATGGTTAATTTAAGAATTCAGCAAAATTCTATCACATTTGTTCAATTTACGTCGCTCCTATTTCAGATAGCGTATTGGGCTAAGCGGCATCTTAAAGCACATGAAATGACGAATAAAATGCACTATTAAACTTCTGGGGTAGGGCAATCAGAGACCTGGTTAGATCATTTTATATTATGGTTAATTTAAGAATTCAGCGTAATTCTATCACATTTGTTCAATTGACGTCGCTCCTATTTCAGATAGCGTATTGGGCGAAGCGTCATCTCAAAGCGCATGAAATGGTGAGTAAAATGCACTGCTAAACTTGTAGGGTAGGGCAATCAGAGACCCGGTTAGATCATTTTATATTATGGTTAATTTAAGAATTCAGCGTAATTCTATCACATTTGTTCAAGTTACGTCGCTGATATTTCATATAGCGTATTGGGCTAAGCGGCATGTCAAAGCGCAAGAAATGGCGAGTAAAATGCACTATTAAACTTCTAGGGTAGGGCAAACAGAGACACGATTAGATAAATTTATATTATGGTTAATTTAATAATTCAGCCAAATTCTATCACATTTGTTCAATTGACGTCGCTCCTATTTCAGATAGCGTATTGGGCGAAGCGTCATCTCAAAGCGCATGAAATGGCGAGTAAAATGCACTGCTAAACTTGTAGGGTAGGGCAAACAGAGACCCGATTAGATCATTTTATATTATGGTTAATTTAAGATGTCAGCAAAATTCTGTCACATTTGTTCAATTTACGTCGCTCCAATTTCAGATAGCGTACTGGGCTAGGCGGCATCTTAAAGCGCGTGGAAGGGCGTGTAAAATGCACTACTAAACTTCTATGATAGGGCAATCAGAGACCCGATTAGATCATTTTATATTTTGGTTAATATAAGAATTCAGCGAAATTCTATCATATTTGTTCAATTTATGTTGCTCCTATTTCAGATAGCGTATTGGGCTAAGCGGCATCTCAAAGCGCATGAAATGACGAGTGAAATGCACTATTAAACTTCCATGGTTGGGCGAACAAAGACCCGATTACACTATTTTACATTAAGGTTAATATAAGAATTCAGGGAAATTCTATCACATTTGTTCCATTCACGTCGCTCATATTTCTGATAGCGTATTGGGCTAAGCGCCATCTCAAAGCGCATGAAATGGCGAGTAAAATGCACTATTAAACTTCTAGGGTAGGGCAAACAGAGACCCGGTTAGATCATTTTATATTATGGTTAATTTAAGAATTCAGCCAAATTCTATCACATTTGTTCAATTTACGTCGCTCCAATTTCAGATAGCGTATTGGGCTAAGCGGCATCTCAAAGCGCATGAAATGCCGAGGAAAATGTACAATTAAACTTCTAGGGTAAGGCAAACAGAGACCCGATTAGATCATTTTATATAACGGTTAATATAAGAATTCAGCGTAATTCTATCCCATTTGTTTAACTTACGTCGCTCCTATTTCAGATAGCGTACTGGGCTAGGCGGCATCTTAAAGCGCCTGGAATGGCGAGTAAAATGCACTATTAAACTTCTATGATAGGGCAATCCGAGAACCGATTAGATCATTTTACATTCAGGTTAATATAAGAATTCTGGGAAATTCTATCACATTTGTTGAACATACGTCGCTCCTATTTCAGATAGGGTACTGGGCTAGCCGGCATCTTGAAGCGCGTGGAAGGGCGAGTAAAATGCACTACTAAACTTCTATGAGAGGGCAATCAGAGACCCGATTAGATCATTTTATATTATGGTTAATTAAAGAATTCAGCAAAATTCTATCACATTGTTCAATTTACGTCGCTCCTATTTCGGATAGTGTACTGGGCTAGGCGGCATCTTAAAGCGCGTGGAATGGCGAGTAAAATGCACTATTAAACTTCTATGATAGGGCAATCAGAGACCCGATTAGATCATTTTATATTTTGGTTAATATAAGAATGCAGCGAAATTCTATCACATTTGTTCAATTTACGGCGCTCCTATTTCAGATAGCGTATTGGGCTAAGCGGCATCTTAAAGCGCATGAAATGACGAATAAAATGCACTATTAAACTTCTAGGGTAGGGCAAACAGAGACCTGATTAGATCATTTTATATTTTGTTTAATATAAGAGTTCAGCGAAATTCTATCACATTTGTTCAATTTACGTCGCTCCTATTTCAGATAGCGTACTGGGCTAGGCGGCAACATAAAGCGCGTGGAATGGCGAGTAAAATGCACTATTAAACTTCTATGATAGGGCAATCAGAGACCCGATTAGATCATTTTATATTTTGGTTAATATAAGAATGCAGCGAAATTCTATCACATTTGTTCAATTTACGTCGCTCCTATTGCAGATAGCGTATTGTGCTAAGCGGCATCTCAAAGCGCATGAAATGGCGAGTAAAATGCACTGTTAAACTTGTAGGGTAGGGCAAACAGAGACCCGATTAGATCATTTCATATTATGGTAAATTTAAGAATTCAGAAAAATTCTATCACATTTGTTCAATTTACGTCGCTCCTATTTCAGATAGCTTATTCGGCTAAGCGGCATCTCAAAGCGCATGAAATGGCGAGTAAAATGCACTATTAAACTTCTAGGGTAAGGCAAGCAGAGACCCGATTAGATCATTTTATATTACAGTTAATATAAGAATTCAGCGTAATTCTATCACATTTGTTCAACATACGTCGCTCCTATTTCAGATAGTGTACTGGGCTAGGCGGCATCTTAAAGCGCGTGGAAGGGCGAGTAAAATGCACTACTAAACTTCTATGATAGGGCAATCAGAGTCCCGTTTAGATCACTTTATATTTTGTTTAATATAAGATTTCAGGGAAGTTCTATCACATTTGTTCAATTTACGTCGCTCCTATTTCAGATAGCGTATTTGGCTAAGCGGCATCCCAAAGCGCATGAAATGACGAGTGGAAGGCACTATTAAACTTCTAGGGTAGGGCGAACAGAGAACCGATTAGATCATTTTACATTAAGGTTAATATAAGCATTCAGGGAAATTCTATCACGTTTTTCAATTTACGTCGCTCCTATTTCAGATAGCGTATTGGGCTAAGCGGCATCTCAAAGCGCAAGAAATGCCGAGTAAAATGCACTATTAAACTTCTTGGGTTGGGCGAACAGAGACCCGATTACATCATTTTATATTATGGTTAATTTAAGAATTCGGCAAAATTCTATCACATTTGTTCAATTTACGTCGCTACTATTTCAGATAGCGTATTGGGCTAAGCGCCATCTCAAAGCGCATGAAATGGCGAGTAAAATGCACTATTAAACTTCTAGGGTAGGGCAAACAGAGACCCGATTAGATCATTTTATATTATGGTTAATTTAAGAATTCAGCCAAATTCTATCACATTTGTTCAATTTACGTCGCTCCTATTTCAGATAGCTTATTGGGCTAAGCGCAATCTCAAAGCGCATGAAATGGCGAGCAAAATGCACTGCTAAACTTGTAGGGTAGGGCAAACAGAGACCCGATTAGATCATTTTATATTATGGTTAATTTAAGATGTCAGCAAAATTCTGTCACATTTGTTCAATTTACGTCGCTCCAATTTCAGATAGCGTACTGGGCTAGGCGGCATCTTAGAGCGCGTGGAATGGCGAGCAAAATGCACTATTACACTTCTATGATAGGGCAATCAGAGACCCAACTAGATCATTTTATATTTTGGTTAATATAAGAATTCAGCGAAATTCTATCACGATTGTTCAATTTACGTCGCTCCTATTTCAGATAGCATATTGGGCTAAGCGGCATCTCAAAGCGCATGAAGTGGCGAGTAAAATGCACTTTTAATCTTCTAGGGTATGGCAAACAGAGACCCGATTAGATCATTTTACATTAAGGTTAATATAAGAATTCAGGGAAATTCTATCACGTTTTTCAATTTACGTCGCTCCTATTTCAGATAGCGTATTGGGGTAAGCGGCATCTCAAACCGCATGAAATGGCGAGTAAAATGCACTGTTAAACTTCTAGGGTAGGGCAAACAGAGACCCGATTAGATCATTTTATATTACGGTTAATATAAGAATTCAGCGTAATTCTATCACATTTGTTCAACTTACGTCGCTCCTATTTCAGATAGCGTACTGGGCTAAGCGGCATCTTAAAGCGCGTGGAAGGGCGAGTAAAATACACTGCGAAACTTATAGGGTAGGGCAAACAGAGACCCGATTAGATCATAGTATATTATGGTTAATTTAAGAATTCAGCAAAATTCTATCACATTTGTTCAATTTACATCGCTCCTATTTCAGATAGCGTATTGGGCTAAGCGCCATCTCAAAGCGCATGAAATGGCGAGCAAAGTGCACTATTAAACTTCTAGGGTAGGGCAAACAGAGACCCGATTAGATAATTTTATATTACGGTTAATATAATAATTGAGCCTAATTCTATCACATTTGTTCAACTTACGTCGCTCCTATTTCAAATAGCATACTGGGCTAGGCAGCATCTCAAAGCGCATGAAATGACGAGTGAAATGCACTATTAAACATCTATGATAGGGCAATCAGAGACCCGACTAGATCATTTTATATTTTGGTTAATATAAGAATTCAGCGAAATTCTATCACAATTGTTCAATTTACGTCGCTCCTATTTCAGATAGCATATTGGGCTAAGCGGCATCTCAAAGCGCATGAAGTGGCGAGTAAAATGCACTTTTAATCTTCTAGGGTAAGGCAAACAGAGACCCGATTAGATCATTTTATAATACGGTTAATATAAGAATTCAGCGAAATTCTATCACAATTGTTCAATTTACGTCGCTCCTATTTCAGATAGCGTATTGGGCTAAGCGGCATCTCAAAGCGCATGAAATGGCGAGTGGAAGGCACTATTAAACTTCTAGGGTAGGGCGAACAGAGAACCGATTAGAACATTTTACATTAAGGTTAATATAAGAATTCAGGGAAATTCTATCACGTTTTTGAATTTACGTCTCTCCTATTTCAGATAGCGTATTGGGCTAAGCGGCTTCTCAAAGCGCGAGAAATGCCGAGTAAAATGCACTATTAAACTTCTTGGGTAGGGCGAACAGAGACCCGATTACATCATTTTATATTATGGTTAATTTAAGAATTCGGCAAAATTCTATCACATTTGTTCAATTTACGTCGCTCCTATTTCAGATAGC
>CAKAJE020001774.1:0-32280 GCA_916610135.2 Macropis europaea | reverse complement strand
TCAATTTACGTCGCTCCTATTTCAGATAGCGTATTGGGCTACGCGGAATCTCAAAGCGCATGAAATGGCGAATACAATGCACTATTAAACTTCTAGGCTAGGGCGAACAGAGACCCGATTAGGTCATTTTACGTTATGGTTAATAAAAGAATTCAGCGAAATTCTATCACATTTGTTCAACTTACGTCGCTGCTATTTCAGATAGCGTATTGGGCTAAGCGGAATCTCAAAGCGCATGAAATGACGAGTAAAATGCACAATTAAACTTCTAGGGTAGGGCAAACAGAGACCCGATTAGATCATTTTATATTATGGTTAATTTAAGAATTCAGCGAAATTCTATCACATTTGTTCAACTTACGTCGCTCCTATTTCAGATAGCATATTGGGCTAAGCGGCATCTCAAAGCGCATGAAATGGCGAGTAAAATGCACTATTAAACTTCTAGGATAAGGCAAACAGAGACTCGATTAGATCATTTTATATTACGGTCAATATACGAATTCAGCGTAATTCTATCACATTTGTTCAACTTACGTCTATCCTATTTCAGATAGCGTATTGGGCTACGCGGCATCTCAAAGCGCATGAAATGGCGAATACAATGCACTATTAAACTTCTAGGCTAGGGCGAACAGAGACCCGATTAGATCATTTTACGTTATGGTTAATAAAAGAATTCAGCGAAATTCTATCACATTTGTTCAACTTACGTCGCTGCTATTTCAGATAGCGTATTGGACTTAGCGGCATCTCAAAGCGCATGAAATGGCGAGTGAAATGCACTATTAAACTTCTATGATAGGGCGATCAGAGACCCGATTAGATCATTTTATATTTTGTTTAATGTAAGATTTCAGGGAAATTCTATCACATTTGCTCAATTTACGTAGCTCCAATTTCAGATTGCGTATTGGGCTAAGCGGCATCTCAAAGCTCATGAAATGGCGAACAAAATGCACTATTAAACATCTAGGCTAGGGCGAACAGAGACCAGATTAGATCATTTTATATTTTGGTTAATATAAGAATTCTGCGAAATTCTATCACATTTGTTCAATTTACGTCGCTCCTATTTCAGATAGCTTATTGGGCTTTGCGGCATCTCAAAGCGCATGAAGTGACGAGTGAAATGCACCATTAAACTTCTAGGGTAGGACAAACAGAGACCCGATTAGATCATTTTACATTATGGTTAATAAAAGAATTCAGCGAAATTCTATCACATATGTTCAACTTACGTCGCTCCTATTTCATATAGCGTACTCGGCTAGGCGGCATCTTAAAGCGTGTGGAATGGCGAGTAAAATGCGCTATTAAACTTCTAGGCTAGGGCGAACAGAGACCCGATTAGATCATTTTACATTATGGTTCATAAAAGAATTCAGCGAAATTCTATCACATATGTTCAACTTACGTCGCTCCTATTTCATATAGCGTACTCGGCTAGGCGGCATCTTAAAGCGTGTGGAATGGCGAGTAAAATGCGCTATTAAACTTCTAGGCTAGGGCGAACAGAGACCCGATTAGATCATTTTACATTATGGTTCATAAAAGAATTCAGCGAAATTCTATCACATTTGTTCAACTTACGTCGCTCCTATTTCAGATAGCGTATTGGGATAAGCGGCATCTCAAAGCGCATGAAATGGCGCGTAAAATGCACAATTAAACTTCTACGGTAGATCAAACAGAGACCCGATTAGATCATTTTATATTGTGGTTAATTTAAGAATTCAGCAAAATTCTATCACATTTGTTCAACTTACGTCGCTCCTGTTTCAGATAGCGTATTGGGCTAAGCGGCATCTCAAAGCGCATGAAATGACGACTAAAATGCACTGTTAAACTTCTAGGCTAGGGCGAACAGAGACCCGATTAGATCATTTTACATTATGGTTAATAAAAGAATTCAGCGAAATTCTGTCACATTTGTTCAATTTACGTCGCTCCTATTTCAGATAGCGTATTGGGCTAAGCGGCATCTCAAAGCGCATGAAATGGCGAGTAAAATGCACTATGAAACTTCTAGGGTAGGGCAAAAAGAGACCCGATTAGATCATTTTATATTATGGTTAATTTAAGAATTCAGCAAAACTCTATCACATTTGTTCAATTTACGTCGCTCCTATTTCAGATAGCGTACTGGCCTAGGCGGCATCTTAATGCGCGTGGAATGGCGAATAAAATGCACTATTAAAGTTCTAGGCTAGGGCGAACAGAGACCCGATTAGATCATTTTACATTATGGTTAATAAAAGAATTCAGCGAAATTCTATCACATTTGTTCAACTTACGTCGATCCAATTTCAGATAGCGTATTGGGCTAAGCGGCATCTCAAAGCGCATGAAATGGCGAGTAAAATGCACAATGAAACTTCTAGGGTATGGCAAAAAGAGACCCGATTAGACCATTTTATATTATGGTTAATTTAAGAATTCAGCAAAATTCTATCACATTTGTTCAATTTACGTCGCTCCTATTTCAGATAGCGTACTGGGCTAGGCGGCATGTTAAAGCGCGTGGAATGGCGAGTAAAATGCACTATTAAAATTCTATGATAGGGCAATCAGAGACCCGATTAGATCATTTTATATTATGGTTAATTTAAGAATTCAGCAAAATTCTATCACATTTGTTCAATTTACGTCGCTCCTATTTCAGATAGCGTACTGGTCTAGGCGGCATCTTAAAGCTTGTGGAATGGCGAGTAAAATGCACTATTAATATTCTATGATAGAGCAATCAGAGACCCGATTAGATCATTTTATATTATGGTTAATTTAAGAATTAAGCAAAATTCTATCACATTTGCTCAATTTACGTCGCTCCTATTTCAGATAGCGTCCTGGGCTAGGCGGCATCTTAAAGCGCGTGGAATGGCGAGTAAAATGCACTGCTAAACTTTTATGATAGGGCAATCAGAGACCCGATTAGATCATTTTATATTTTGTTTAATATAAGATTTCAGGGAAATTCTATCACATTTGTTCAATTTACGTAGCTCCAATTTCAGATAGCGTACTGGGCTAAGCGGCATCTCAAAGCGCATGAAATGGCGAACAAAGTGCACTATTAAACTTCTAGGCTAGGGCGAACAGAGACCAGATTAGATCATTTTATATTTTGGTTAATATAAGAATTCTGCGAATTTCTATCACATTTGTTCAACTTACGTCGCTCCTATTTCAGATAGCGTATTGGGCTAAGCGGCATCTCAAAGCGCATGAAATGGCGAGTAAAATGCACAATTAAACTTCTACGGTAGATCAAACAGAGACCCGATTAGATCATTTTATATTGTGGTTAATTTAAGAATTCAGCAAAATTCTATCACATTTGTTCAACTTACGTCGCTCCTGTTTCAGATAGCGTATTGGGCTAAGCGGCATCTCAAAGCGCATGAAATGACGACTAAAATGCACTATTAAACTTCTAGGCTAGGGCGAACAGAGACCCGATTAGATCATTTTACATTATGGTTAATAAAAGAATTCAGCGAAATTCTATCACATTTGTTCAACTTACGTCGGTCCTATTTCAGATAGCGTATTGGGCTACGCGGCATCTCAAAACGCATGAAATGGCGAGTAAAATGAACTATTAAAATTCTATGATAGGTCAATCAGAGACACGATTAGATCATTTTATATTATGGTTAATTTATCAATACATTGAAATTCTATCACATTTGTTCAATTTACGTCACTCCTATTTCAGATAGCGTATTGGGCTAAGCGGCATCTCAAAGCGCATGAACTGGCGAGAAAATGCACTATTAAACTTCTAGGATAAGGCAAACAGAGACCTGATTAGATCATTTTATATTACGGATAATATAAGAATTCAGCGTAATTCTGTCACATTCGTCCAACTTACGTAGCTCCTATTTCAGATAGCGTACTGGGCTAGGCGGCATCTCAAAGCGCGTGGAAGGGCGAGTAAAATGCACTATTAAACTTCAAGTAGAGGGCAATCAGAGACCCGATTAGATCATTTTATATTATGCTTAATTTAAGAATTCAGCAAAATCCTCTCACATTTGTTCAATTTACGTAGTTCCTATTTCAGATAGCGTACTGGGCTAGGCGGCAACTTAAAGCGCGTGGAATGACGAGTAAAATGCACTATTAAACTTCTAGGGTAGGGCAAACAGAGACCCGATTAGATCATTTTATATTATGGTTAATTTAAGAATTCAGCGAAATTCTATCACATTTGTTCAACTTACGTCGCTCCTATTTCAGATAGCATATTGGGCTAAGTGGCATCTCAAAGCGCATGAAATGGCGAGTGAAATGCACCATTAGACTTCTATGGTATGGCGAACAGAGACCCGATTAGATCATTTTACATTAAGGTTAATACAAGGATTCACGGAAATTCTATCACATTTGTTCAATTTACGTCGCTCCTATTTCAGACAGCGTATTGGGCTATGCGGCATCTCGTAGCGCATGAAATGGCGAGTAAAATGCACTATTAAACTTCTAGGGTAGGGCAAACAGAGACCCGATCAGATCATTTTATATTATGGTTAATTTAAGAATTCAGCGAAATTCTATCACATTTGTTCAAGTTACGTCGCTCCTATTTCAGATAGCGTATTGGGCATAGCGGCATCTCAAAGCGCATGAAATGGCGAGTATAATGCACTATTAAACTTCTAGGATAAGGCAAACAAAGACCCGATTAGGTCATTTTATATTACGGTTAATATAAGAATTCAGCGTAATTCTATCACATTTGTTCAACTTACGTCGCTCCTATTTTAGATAGCGTACTGGGCTAGGCGGCATCTTAAAGCGCGTGGAATGGCGAGTAAAATGCGCTATTAAACTTCTAGGGTAGGGCAACCAGAGACCCGATTAGATCATTTTATATTATGGATAATTTAAGAATTCAGCAAAATTCTATCACATTGGTTCAATTTACGTCTCTCCTATTTCAGATAGCGTATTGTGCTAAGGGGCATCTCAAAGCGCATGAAATGAGGAGTAAAATGCACTATTAAACTTCTAGGGTAGGGCAAGCAGAGACCCGATTAGATCATTTTATGTTATGGATAATTTAAGAATTCAGCGAAATTCTATCACATTTGTTCAATTTACGTCGCTCCTATTTCAGACAGCGTATTGGGCGAAGCGGCATCTCAAAGCGCATGAAATGGAGAATAAAATGCACTATTAAACTTCTAGGCTAGGGCGAACAGAGACCCGATTAGATCATTTTACATTATGGTTAATAAAAGAATTCAGCGAAATTCTATCACATTTGTTCAATTTACATCGCTCCTATTTCAGATAGCGTATTGGGCTAAGCGGCATCTCAAAGCGCATGAAATGGCGAGTAAAATGCACTATTAAACTTCTAGGCTAGGGCGAACAGAGACCCGATTAGATCATTTTACATTATGGTTAATAAAAGAATTCAGCGAAATTCTGTCACATTTGTTCAATTTACGTCGCTCCTATTTCAGATAGCGTATTGGGCTAAGCGGCATCTCAAAGCGCATGAAATGGCGAGTAAAATGCACTATGAAACTTCTAGGGTAGGGCAAAAAGAGACCCGATTAGATCATTTTATATTATGGTTAATTTAAGAATTCAGCAAAACTCTATCACATTTGTTGAATTTACGTCGCTCCTATTTCAGATAGCGTACTGGCCTAGGCGGCATCTTAATGCGCGTGGAATGGCGAATAAAATGCACTATTAAAGTTCTAGGCTAGGGCGAACAGAGACCCGATTAGATCATTTTACATTATGGTTAATAAAAGAATTCAGCGAAATTCTATCACATTTGTTCAACTTACGTCGATCCAATTTCAGATAGCGTATTGGGCTAAGCGGCATCTCAAAGCGCATGAAATGGCGAGTAAAATGCACAATGAAACTTCTAGGGTATGGCAAAAAGAGACCCGATTAGACCATTTTATATTATGGTTAATTTAAGAATTCAGAAAAAATTCTATCACATTTGTTCAATTTACGTCGCTCCTATTTCAGATAGCGTACTGGTCTGGGCGGCATCTTAAAGCGTGTGGAATGGCGAGTAAAATGCACTATTAAAATTCTATGATAGGGCAATCAGAGACCCGATTAGATCATTTTATGTTATGGATAATTTAAGAATTCAGCGAAATTCTATCACATTTGTTCAATTTACGTCGCTCCTATTTCAGACAGCGTATTGGGCGAAGGGGCATGTCAAAGCGCATGAAATGGAGAATAAAATGCACTATTAAACTTCTAGGCTAGGGCGAACAGAGACCCGATTAGATCATTTTACATTATGGTTAATAAAAGAATTCAGCGAAATTCTATCACATTTGTTCAATTTACATCGCTCCTATTTCAGATAGCGTATTGGGCTAAGCGGCATCTCAAAGCGCATGAAATGGCGAGTAAAACGCACTATTAAACTTCTAGGATAAGGCAAACAGAGACCCGATTAGATCATTTTATATTACGGTCAATATACGAATTCAGCGTAATTCTATCACATTTGTTCAACTTACGTCTATCCTATTTCAGATAGCGTATTGGGCTACGCGGCATCTCAAAGCGCATGGAATGGCGAATAAAATGCACTATTAAAGTTCTAGGCTAGGGCGAACAGAGACCCGATTAGATCATTTTACATTATGGTTAATAAAAGAATTCAGCGAAATTCTATCACATTTGTTCAACTTACGTCGATTCAATTTCAGATAGCGTATTGGGCTAAGCGGCATCTCAAAGCGCATGAAATGGCGAGTAAAATGCACAATGAAACTTCTAGGGTATGGCAAAAAGAGACCCGATTAGACCATTTTATATTATGGTTAATTTAAGAATTCAGCAAAATTCTATCACATTTGTTCAATTTACGTCGCTCCTATTTCAGATAGCGTACTGGGCTAGGCGGCATGTTAAAGCGCGTGGAATGGCGAGTAAAATGCACTATTAAAATTCTATGATAGGGCAATCAGAGACCCGATTAGATCATTTTATATTATGGTTAATTTAAGAATTCAGCAAAATTCTATCACATTTCTTCAATTTACGTCGCTCCTATTTCAGATAGCGTACTGGTCTAGGCGGCATCTTAAAGCGTGTGGAATGCCGAGTAAAATGCACTATTAATATTCTATGATAGAGCAATCAGAGACCCGATTAGATCATTTTATATTATGGTTAATTTAAGAATTAAGCAAAATTCTATCACACTTGCTCAATTTACGTCGCTCCTATTTCAGATAGCGTCCTGGGCTAGGCGGCATCTTAAAGCGCGTGGAATGGCGAGTAAAATGCACTGCTAAACTTTTATGATAGGGCAATCAGAGACCCGATTAGATCATTTTATATTTTGTTTAATATAAGATTTCAGGGAAATTCTATCACATTTGTTCAATTTACGTAGCTCCAATTTCAGATAGTGTACTGGGCTAAGCGGCATCTCAAAGCGCATGAAATGGCGAACAAAGTGCACTATTAAACTTCTAGGCTAGGGCGAACAGAGACCAGATTAGATCATTTTATATTTTGGTTAATATAAGAATTCTGCGAAATTCTATCACATTTGTTCAACTTACGTCGCTCCTATTTCAGATAGCGTATTGGGCTAAGCGGCATCTCAAAGCGCATGAAATGGCGAGTAAAATGCACTATGAAACTTCTAGGGTAGGGCAAAAAGAGGCCCGATTAGATCATTTTATATTATGGTTAATTTAAGAATTCAGCAAAACTCTATCACATTTGTTGAATTTACGTCGCTCCTATTTCAGATAGCGTACTGGGCTAGGCGGAATCTTAAAGCGGGTGGAATGGCGTGTAAAATGCACTATTAAAATTCTATGATAGGTCAATCAGAGACACGATTAGATCATTTTATATTATGGTTAATTTAAGAATTCAGCAAAATTCTATCACATTTGTTCAATTTACGTCGCTCCTATTTCAGATAGCGTACTGGCCTAGGCGGCATCTTAAAGCGAGTGGAATGGCGAATAAAATGCACGATTAAAGTTCTAGGCTAGGGCGAACAGAGACCCGATTAGATCATTTTACATTATGGTTAATAAAAGAATTCAGCGAAATTGCATCACATTTGTTCAATTTACATAGCTCCTATATCAGATAGCGTATTGGGCTAATCGGCATATCAAAGCGCACGAAATGGCGAGTATAATGCACTATCAAACTGCTAGGGTAGGGCAAACAGAGACCCGATTAGGTCATTTTATATTATGGTTAATTTAAGAATTCAGCGAAATTCTATCACATTTGTTCAATTTACGTCGCTCCTATTTCAGATAGCGTATTGGGCTAAGCGGCATCTGAAAGCGCATGTAATGGCGAGTAAAATACACTATTAAACTTCTAGGCTAGGGCAAACAAAGACCCGATTAAATCATTTTATATTATGGTTAATTTAAGAATTCAGCGAAATTCTATCACATTTATTCAATTTACGTCGCTCGTATTACAGATAGCGTATTGGGCTAAGCGGCATCTCAAAGCGCATGAAATGGCGAGTATAATGCACTATTAAACTTCTAGGATAAGGCAAACAGAGACCCGATTAGATCATTTTATATTATTGTTAATATAAGAATCCAGCGTAATTCTATCACATTTGTTCAACTTACGTCGCTCCTATTTCAGATATCGTACTGGGCTAGGCGGCATCTTAAAGCGTGTGGAATGGCGAGTAAAATGCACTATTAAAATTCTACGATAGGGCAATCAGAGACCCGATTAGATCATTTTATATTTTGGTTAATATAAGAATTCTGCGAAATTCTATCACATTTGTTCAATTTACGTCGCTCCTATTTCAGATAGCTTATTGGGGTTAGCGGCATCTCAAAGCGCATGAAGTGACGAGTGAAATGCACCATTAAACTTCTAGGGTAGGGCAAACAGAGACCCGATTAGATCATTTTACATTATGGTTAATAAAAGAATTCAGCGAAATTCTATCACATATGTTCAACTTACGTCGCTCCTATTTCAGATAGCGTATTGGGCTAAGCGGCACCTCAAAGCGCATGAAATCGCGAGTAAAATGCACTATGATACTTCTAGGGTAGGGCAAAAAGAGACCCGATTAGATCATTTTATATTATGGTTAATTTAAGAATTCAGCAAAACTCTATCACATTTGTTCAATTTACGTCGCTCCTATTTCAGATAGCGTACTGGGCTAGGCGGCATCTTAAAGCGGGTGGAATGGCGTGTAAAATGCACTATTAAAATTCTGTGATAGGGCAATCAGAGACCCGATTAGATCATTTTATATTATAGTTAATTTAAGAATTCAGCGAAATTCTGTCACATTTGTTCAATTTACGTCGCTCCTGTTTCAGATAGCGTATTGAGCTAAGCGGCATCTCAAAGCGCATGAAATGACGACTAAACTGCACTTCTAAACTTCTAGGCTAGGGCGAACAGAGACCCGATTAGATCATTTTACATTATGGTTAATAAAAGAATTCAGCGAAATTCTATCACATTTGTCCAACTTACGTCGGTCCTATTTCAGATAGCGTATTGGGCTAAGCGGCATCTGAAAGCGCATGTAATGGCGAGTAAAATACACTATTAAACTTCTAGGCTAGGGCAAACAAAGACCCGATTAAATCATTTTATATTATGGTTAATTTAAGAATTCAGCGAAATTCTATCACATTTATTTAATTTACGTCGCTCGTATTACAGATAGCGTATTGGGCTAAGCGGCATCCCAAAGCGCATGAAATGGCGAGTATAATGCACTATTAAACTTCTAGGATAAGGCAAACAGAGACCCGATTAGATCATTTTATATTATTGTTAATATAAGAATGCAGCGTAATTCTATCACATTTGTTCAACTTACGTCGCTCCTATTTCAGATAGCGTACTGGGCTAGGCGGCATCTTAAAGCGGGTGGAATGGCGTGTAAAATGCACTATTAAAATTCTATGATAGGGCAATCAGAGACCCGATTAGATCATTTTATATTATAGTTAATTTAAGAATTCAGCGAAATTCTGTCACATTTGTTCAATTTACGTCGCTCCTGTTTCAGATAGCGTATTGAGCTAAGCGGCATCTCAAAGCGCATGAAATGACGACTAAAATGCACTATTAAACTTCTAGGCTAGGGCGAACAGAGACCCGATTAGATCATTTTACATTATGGTTAATAAAAGAATTCAGCGAAATTCTATCACATTTGTTCAACTTACGTCGGTCCTATTTCAGATAGCGTATTGGGCTACGCGGCATCTCAAAACGCATGAAATGGCGAGTAAAATGCACTATTAAAATTCTATGATAGGTCAATCAGAGACACGATTAGATCATTTTATATTATGGTTAATTTAAGAATTCAGCAAAATTCTATCACATTTGTTCAATTTACGTCGCTCCTATTTCAGATAGCGTACTGGCCTAGGCGGCATCTTAAAGCGAGTGGAATGGCGAATAAAATGCACGAATAAAGTTCTAGGCTAGGGCGAACAGAGACCCGATTAGATCATTTTACATTATGGTTAATAAAAGAATTCAGCGAAATTGCATCACATTTGTTCAATTTACATAGCTCCTATATCAGATAGCGTATTGGGCTAAGCGGCATATCAAAGCGCATGAAATGGCGAGTATAATGCACTATTAAACTGCTAGGGTAGGGCAAACAGAGACCCGATTAGATCATTTTATATTATGGTTAATTTAAGAATTCAGCGAAATTCTATCACATTTGTTGAATTTACGTCGCTCCTATTTCAGATAACGTATTGGGCTAAGCGGCATCTGAAGGCGCATGAAATGGCGAGTAAAATGCACTATTAACCTTCTAGGCTAGGGCGAACAGAGACCCGATTAGATCATTTTACATTAAGGTTAATATAAGAATTCACGGAAATTCTATCACATTTGTTCAATTTACGTCGCTCGTATTTCAGACAGCGTATTGGGCTATGCGGCATCTCAATGCGCATGAAATGGCGAGTACAATGCACTATTAAACTTCTAGGGTAAGGCAAACAAAGACCCGATTAAATCATTTTATATTATGGTTAATATAAGAATTCAGCGTAATTCTATCACATTCGATCAATTTACGTCGCTCCTATTTCAGATAGCGTATTGGGCTACGCGGCATCTCAAAGCGCATGAAATGGCGAGTAAAATGCACTATTAAACTTCTAGGGTAGGGCAAACAGAGACCCGATTAAATCATTTTATATTATGGTTAATTTAAGAATTCAGCGAAATTCTATCACATTTATTCAATTTACGTCGCTCGTATTACAGATAGCGTATTGGGCTAAGCGGCATCTCAAAGCGCATGAAATGGCGAGTATAATGCACTATTAAACTTCTAGGATAAGGCAAACAGAGACCCGATTAGATCATTTTATATTATTGTTAATATAAGAATTCAGCGTAATTCTATCACATTTGTTCAACTTACGTCGCTCCTATTTCAGATAGCGTACTGGGCTAGGCGGCATCTTAAAGCGTGTGGAATGGCGAGTAAAATGCACTATTAAAATTCTATGATAGGGCAATCAGAGACCCGATTAGATCATTTTATATTTTGGTTAATATAAGAAGTCAGCGAAATTCTATCACATTTGTTCAATTTACATCGCTCCTATTTCAGATAGCGTATTGGGCTAAGCGGCATCTCAAAGCGCATGAAATGGTGAGTATAATGCACTATTAAACTTCTAGGATAAGGCAAACAGAGACCCGATTAGATCATTTTACAATATGGTTAATAAAAGAATTCAGCGAAATTCTATCACATTTGTTCAATTTACATCGCTCCTATTCCAGATAGCGTATTGGGCTAAGCGGCATCTCAAAGCGCATGAAATGACGAGTAAAATGCACTATTAAACTTCTAGGGTAGGGCAAACAGAGACCCGATTAGATCATTTTATATTATAGTGAATTTAAGAGTTCAGCGAAATTCTCTCACATTTGTTCAACTTACGTCGCTCCTATTTCAGATAGCGTATTGGGCTATGCGGCATCTCAAAGCGCATGAAATGGCGAATAAAATGCACTATTAAACTTCTAGGGTAGGGCAAACATAGACCCGATTAGATCATTTTATATTATGGTTAATTTAAGAATTCAGCGTAGTTCAATCACATTTGTTCAATTTACGTCGCTCCTACTTCAGATAGCGTATTGGGCTAAGCGGCATCTCAAAGCGCATGAAATGGCGAGTATAATGCACTAGTAAACGTCTAGGCTAGGGCGAACAGAGACCCGATTAGATCATTTTACATTATGGTTAATAAAAGAATTCAGCGAAATTCTATCACATTTGTTCAATTTACGTCGCTCCTATTTCAGATAGCGTATTGGGCGAAGCGGCGTCTCAAAGCGCATGAAATGGCGAATAAAATGCACTATCAAACTTCTAGGCTAGGGCGAACAGAGACCCGATTAGATCATTTTACATTATGGTTAATAAAAGAATTCAGCGAAATTCTATCACATTTGTTCAATTTACATCGCTCCTATTTCAGGTAGCGTACTGGGCTAGGCGGCCTCTCAAAGTGCATGAAATGGCGAGTGAAATGCACTATTAGACTTCTATGGTAGGGCGAACGGAGACCCGATTGGATCATTTTATATTATGGTTAATTTAAGAATTCAGCGAAATTCTATCACATTTGTTCAATTTACGTCGCTCCTATTTCAGATAGCGTATTGGGCTAAGCGGCATCTGAAGGCGCATGAAATGGCGAGAAAAATGCACTATTAAACTTCTAGGGTAGAGCAAACAGAGACCCGATTAGATCATTTTACATTAATGTTAATATAAGAGTTCACGGAAATTCTATCACATTTGTTCAATTTACGTCGCTCCTGTTTCAGATAGCGTATTGGGCTATGCGGCATCTCAAAGTGCATGAAATGGCGAGTGAAATGCACTATTAGACTTCTATGGTAGGGCGAACGGAGACCCGATTAGATCATTTTATATTATGGTTAATTTAAGAATTCAGCGAAATTCTATCACATTTGTTCAATTTACGTCGCTCCTATTTCAGATAGCGTATTGGGCTAAGCGGCATCTGAAGGCGCATGAAATGGCGAGTAAAATGCACTATTAAACTTCTAGGCTAGGGCGAACAGAGACCCGATTAGATCATTTTACATTAATGTTAATATAAGAATTCACGGAAATTCTATTACATTCGATCAATTTACGTCGCTCCTATTTCAGATAGCGTATTGGGCTACGCGGCATCTCAAAGCGCATGAAATGGCGAGTAAAATGCACTATTAAACATCTATGATAGGGCAATCAGAGACCCGATTAGATCATTTTATATTTTGGATAATATAAGAATTCAGCAAAATTCTATCACATTTGTTCAATTTACGTCGTTCCTATTTCAGGTAGCTTATTGGGCTAAGCGGCATCTCAAAGCGCATGAAATGACGAATAAAATGCACTATTAAACTTCTAGGCTAGGGCGAACAGAGACCCGATTATGTCATTTTACATTATGGTTAATAAAAGAATTCAGCGAAATTCTATCACATTTGTTCAACTTACGTCGCCCCTATTTCAGATAGCGTAGTGGGCCAACGGCCTCTCAAAGCGCATGAAATGGCGAGTAAAATGCACTATTAAACTTCTAGGGTAGGGCAAACAGAGGCCCGATTAGATCATTTTATATTATGATTAATTTAAGAATTCAGCGAAATTCTATCACATTTGTTCAATTTACGTCGCTCCTATTTCAGATAGCGTATTGGGCAATGCGGCATCTCGACGCGCATGAAATGGCGAGTATAATGCACTGTTAAACTTGTAGGATAAGGCAAACAGAGACCCGATTAGATCATTTTATATTACGGTTAATGTAAGAATCCGGCGTAATTCTATTACATTTGTTCAACTTACGTCCCTCCTATTTCAGTTAGCGTACTGGGCTAGGCGGCATCTTAAATGGCGTGGAATGGCGAGTAAAATGCACTATATAAACTTCTATGATTGGGCAAACAGAGACCCGATTAAATCATTTTATATTATGGTTAATTTAAGAATTCAGCGAAATTCTATCACATTTGTTCAATTTACGTCGCTCCTATTTCAGATACCGTATTGGGCTATGCGGCATCTCAAAGTGCATGAAATGGCGAGTGAAATGCACTATTAGACTTCTATGGTAGGGCGAACGGAGACCCGATTAGATCATTTTATATTATGGTTAATTTAAGAATTCAGCGAAATTCTATCACATTTGTTCAATTTACGTCGCTCCTATTTCAGATAGCGTATTGGGCTAAGCGGCATCTGAAGGCGCATGAAATGGCGAGTAAAATGCACTATTAAACTTCTAGGCTAGGGCGAACAGAGACCCGATTAGATCATTTTACATTAAGGTTAATATAAGAATTCACGGAAATTCTATCACATTCGATCAATTTACGTCGCTCCTATTTCAGATAGCGTATTGGGCTACGCGGCATCTCAAAGCGCATGAAATGGCGAGTAAAATGCACTATTAAACATCTATGATAGGGCAATCAGAGACCCGATTAGATCATTTTATATTTTGGATAATATAAGAATTCAGCAAAATTCTATCACATTTGTTCAATTTACGTCGTTCCTATTTCAGGTAGCTTATTGGGCTAAGCGGCATCTCAAAGCGCATGAAATGACGAATAAAATGCACTATTAAACTTCTAGGCTAGGGCGAACAGAGACCCGATTATGTCATTTTACATTATGGTTAATAAAAGAATTCAGCGAAATTCTATCACATTTGTTCAACTTACGTCGCTCCTATTTCAGATAGCGTAGTGGGCCAACGGCCTCTCAAAGCGCATGAAATGGCGAGTAAAATGCACTATTAAACTTCTAGGGTAGGGCAAGCAGAGGCCCGATTAGATCATTTTATATTATGATTAATTTAAGAATTCAGCGAAATTCTATCACATTTGTTCAATTTACGTCGCTCCTATTTCAGATAGTGTATTGGGCAATGCGGCATCTCGACGCGCATGAAATGGCGAGTATAATGCACTGTTAAACTTGTAGGATAAGGCAAACAGAGACCCGATTAGATCATTTTATATTACGGTTAATGTAAGAATCCGGCGTAATTCTATTACATTTGTTCAACTTACGTCCCTCCTATTTCAGATAGCGTACTGGGCTAGGCGGCATCTTAAATGGCGTGGAATGGCGAGTAAAATGCACTATATAAACTTCTATGATTGGGCAATCAGAGACCCGATTAAATCATTTTATATTATGGTTAATTTAAGAATTCAGCGAAATTCTATCACATTTGTTCAATTTACGTCGCTCCTATTTCAGATAGCGAATTGGGCAATGCGGCATCTCAAAGCGCATGAAATGGCGAGTATAATGCACTGTTAAACTTCTAGGACAAGGCAAACAGAGAACCGATTAGATCATTTTATATTACGGTTAATATAAGAATTCGGCGTAATTCTATCACATTTGTTCAACTTACGTCGCTCCTATTTCAGATAGCGTACTGGGCTAGGTAGCATCTTAAAGAGCGTGGAATGACGAGTGAAATGCACTATTAAACTTCCAGGGTAGGGCAAACAGAGACCCGATTAGATCATTTTATATTATGGTTAATTTAAGAATTCAGCAAAATTCTATCACATTTGTTCAATTTACGTCGCTCATATTTCAGATAGCGTATTGGGATAAGCGGCATCTCAAAGCGCAAGAAATGGCGAGTAAAATGCACTATTAAACTTCTAGGGTAGGGCAAACAGAGACCCAATTAGATCATTTTATATTATGGTTAATTTAAGAATTCAGCGAAATTCTATCACATTTGTTCAATTTACGTCGCTCCTATTTCAGATAGCGTATTGGGCTAAGCGGCATCTGAAGGCGCATGAAATGGCGAGTAAAATGCACTATTAAACTTCTAGGGTAGGGCAAACAGAGACCCGATTAGATCATTTTATATTATGGTTAATTTAAGAATTCAGCAAAATTCTATCACATTTGTTCAATTTACGTCGCTCCTATTTCAGATAGCGTACTGGGCTAAGCGGCATCACAAAGCGCATGAAATGACGAATAAAATGCACTATTAAACTTCTAGGCTAGGGCGAACAGAGACCCGATTATGTCATTTTACATTATGGTTAATAAAAGAATTCAGCGAAGTTCTATCACATTTGTTCAATTTACGTCGCTCCTATTTCAGATAGCGTATTGGTCTATGCGGCATCTCAAAGCGCATGAAATGGCGAGTAAAATCCACTATTAAACTTCTAGGGCAGGGCAAACAACGACCCGATTAAATCATTTTCTATTACGGTTAATTTAAGAATTCAGCGTAATTCTATCGCATTCGTTCAATTTACGTCGCTCCTATTTCAGGTAGCGTATTGGACAATGCGGCATCTCGAAGCGCATGAAATGGCGAGTATAATGCACTGTTAAACTTGTAGGATAAGGCAAACAGAGACCCGATTCGATCATTTTATATTACGGTTAATATAAGAATTCGGCGTAATTCTATTACATTTGTTCAACTTACGTCGCTCCTATTTCAGATAGCGTACTGGGCTAGGCAGCATCTTAAAGCGCATGTAATGGCGAGTAAAATACACTATTAAACTTCTAGGCTAGGGCAAACAGAGACCCGATTAAATCATTTATATTATGGTTAATTTAAGAATTCAGCGAAATTCTATCACATTTATTCAATTTACGTCGCTCGTATTACAGATAGCGTATTGGGCTAAGCGGCATCTCAAAGCGCATGAAATGGCGAGTATAATGCACTATTAAACTTCTAGGATAAGGCAAACAGAGACCCGATTAGATCATTTTATATTATTGTTAATATATGAATTCAGCGTAATTCTATCACATTTGTTCAATTTACGTCGCTCCTATTTCAGATAGCGTACTGGGCTAGGCGGCATCTTAAAGCGTGTGGAATGGCGAGTAAAATGCACTATTAAAATTCTATGATAGGGCAATCAGAGACCCGATTAGATCATTTTATATTTTGGTTAATATAAGAAGTCAGCGAAATTCTATCACATTTGTTCAATTTACATCGCTCCTATTTCAGATAGCGTATTGGGCTAAGCGGCATCTCAAAGCGCATGAAATGGTGAGTATAATGCACTATTAAACTTCTAGGATAAGGCAAACAGAGACCCGATTAGATCATTTTACAATATGGTTAATAAAAGAATTCAGCGAAATTCTATCACATTTGTTCAATTTACATCGCTCCTATTCCAGATAGCGTATTGGGCTAAGCGGCATCTCAAAGCGCATGAAATGACGAGTAAAATGCACTATTAAACTTCTAGGGTAGGGCAAACAGAGACCCGATTAGATCATTTTATATTATAGTGAATTTAAGAGTTCAGCGAAATTCTCTCACATTTGTTCAACTTTCGTCGCTCCTATTTCAGATAGCGTATTGGGCTATGCGGCATCTCAAAGCGCATGAAATGGCGAATAAAATGCACTATTAAACTTCTAGGGTAGGGCAAACAGAGACCCAATTAGATCATTTTATATTATGGTTAATTTAAGAATTCAGCGAAATTCTATCACATTTGTTCAATTTACGTCGCTCCTATTTCAGATAGCGTATTGGGCTAAGCGGCATCTGAAGGCGCATGAAATGGCGAGTAAAATGCACTATTAAACTTCTAGGGTAGGGCAAACAGAGACCCGATTAGATCATTTTATATTATGGTTAATTTAAGAATTCAGCAAAATTCTATCACATTTGTTCAATTTACGTCGCTCCCATTTCAGATAGCGTACTGGGCTAAGCGGCATCACAAAGCGCATGAAATGACGAATAAAATGCACTATTAAACTTCTAGGCTAGGGCGAACAGAGACCCGATTATGTCATTTTACATTATGGTTAATAAAAGAATTCAGCGAAGTTCTATCACATTTGTTCAATTTACGTCGCTCCTATTTCAGATAGCGTATTGGTCTATGCGGCATCTCAAAGCGCATGAAATGGCGAGTAAAATCCACTATTAAACTTCTAGGGCAGGGCAAACAACGACCCGATTAAATCATTTTCTATTACGGTTAATTTAAGAATTCAGCGTAATTCTATCGCATTCGTTCAATTTACGTCGCTCCTATTTCAGGTAGCGTATTGGACAATGCGGCATCTCGAAGCGCATGAAATGGCGAGTATAATGCACTGTTAAACTTGTAGGATAAGGCAAACAGAGACCCGATTAGATCATTTTATATTACGGTTAATATAAGAATTCGGCGTAATTCTATTACATTTGTTCAACTTACGTCGCTCCTATTTCAGATAGCGTACTGGGCTAGGCAGCATCTTAAAGCGCATGTAATGGCGAGTAAAATACACTATTAAACTTCTAGGCTAGGGCAAACAGAGACCCGATTAAATCATTTTATATTATGGTTAATTTAAGAATTCAGCGAAATTCTATCACATTTATTCAATTTACGTCGCTCGTATTACAGATAGCGTATTGGGCTAAGCGGCATCTCAAAGCGCATGAAATGGCGAGTATAATGCACTATTAAACTTCTAGGATAAGGCAAACAGAGACCCGATTAGATCATTTTATATTATTGTTAATATATGAATTCAGCGTAATTCTATCACATTTGTTCAACTTACGTCGCTCCTATTTCAGATAGCGTACTGGGCTAGGCGGCATCTTAAAGCGTGTGGAATGGCGAGTAAAATGCACTATTAAAATTCTATGATAGGGCAATCAGAGACCCGATTAGATCATTTTATATTTTGGTTAATATAAGAAGTCAGCGAAATTCTATCACATTTGTTCAATTTACATCGCTCCTATTTCAGATAGCGTATTGGGCTAAGCGGCATCTCAAAGCGCATGAAATGGTGAGTATAATGCACTATTAAACTTCTAGGATAAGGCAAACAGAGACCCGATTAGATCATTTTACAATATGGTTAATAAAAGAATTCAGCGAAATTCTATCACATTTGTTCAATTTACATCGCTCCTATTCCAGATAGCGTATTGGGCTAAGCGGCATCTCAAAGCGCATGAAATGACGAGTAAAATGCACTATTAAACTTCTAGGGTAGGGCAAACAGAGACCCGATTAGATCATTTTATATTATAGTGAATTTAAGAGTTCAGCGAAATTCTCTCACATTTGTTCAACTTTCGTCGCTCCTATTTCAGATAGCGTATTGGGCTATGCGGCATCTCAAAGCGCATGAAATGGCGAATAAAATGCACTATTAAACTTCTAGGGTAGGGCAAACATAGACCCGATTAGATCATTTTATATTATGGTTAATTTAAGAATTCAGCGTAGTTCAATCACATTTGTTCAATTTACGTCGCTCCTACTTCAGATAGCGTATTGGGCTAAGCGGCATCTCAAAGCGCATGAAATGGCGAGTATAATGCACTAGTAAACGTCTAGGCTAGGGCGAACAGAGACCCGATTAGATCATTTTACATTATGGTTAATAAAAGAATTCAGCGAAATTCTATCACATTTGTTCAATTTACATCGCTCCTATTTCAGGTAGCGTACTGGGCTAGGCGGCCTCTCAAAGTGCATGAAATGGCGAGTGAAATGCACTATTAGACTTCTATGGTAGGGCGAACGGAGACCCGATTGGATCATTTTATATTATGGTTAATTTAAGAATTCAGCGAAATTCTATCACATTTGTTCAATTTACGTCGCTCCTATTTCAGATAGCGTATTGGGCTAAGCGGCATCTGAAGGCGCATGAAATGGCGAGAAAAATGCACTATTAAACTTCTAGGGTAGAGCAAACAGAGACCCGATTAGATCATTTTACATTAATGTTAATATAAGAATTCAGGGAAATTCTATCAGATTTGTTCAATTTACGTCGCTCATATTTCAGATAGCGTACTGGGATAAGCGGCATCTCAAAGCGCAAGAAATGGCGCGTAAAATGCACTATTAAACTTCTAGGGTAGGGCAAACAGAGACCCAATTAGATCATTTTATATTATGGTTAATTTAAGAATTCAGCGAAATTCTATCGCATTTGTTCAATTTACGTCGCTCCTATTTCAGATAGCGTATTGTGCTTAGCGGCATCTCAAAGCGCATGAAATGACGAGTGAAATGCACTACTAAACTTCTAGGGTAGGGCAAGCAGAGACCCGATTACATCATTTTATATTATGGTTAATTTAAGAATTCAGCGGAATTCTATCACATTTGTTCAATTTACGTCGCTCCTATTTCAGATATTGTACTGGGCTAGGCGGCATCTTAAAGCGCGTGGAATGGCAAGTAAAATGCACTATTAAACTTCTATGATAGGGCGAACAGAGACCCGATTAGATCATTTTACATTAATGATAATATAAGAATTCAGGGAAATTCTATCACATTTGTTCAATTTACGTCGCTCCTATTTCAGATAGCTTATTGGGCTAAGCGGCATCTCAAAGCGCATGAAATGACGAGTGAAATGCACTATTAAACTTCTAGGGTAGGGCAAACAGAGACCCGATTTGATCATTTTACATTAATGTTAATATAAGAATTCAGCAAAATTCTATCACATTTGTTCAATTTACGTCGCTCCTATTTCAGATAGCATACTGGGCTAGGCGGCATCTTAAAACGCGAGGAATGGCGAGTAAAATGCACTGTTAAACTTCTATGATAGGGCAATCAGAGACGCGATTAGATCATTTTATATTTTGGTTAATATAAGAATTCAGCGAAATTCTATCACATTTGTTCAATTTACGTCGCTCCTATTTCAGATAGCGTATTGGGCTAAGCGGCATCTCAATGCGCATGAAATGACGAGTGAAATGCACTATTAAACTTCTAGAGTAGGGCCAACAAAGACCCGATTAGATCATTTTACATTAAGATTAATATAAGCATTCAGCGAAATTCTATCACATTTGTTCAATTTACGACGCTGATATTTCAGATAGCGTATTGGGCTAAGCGGCATCTCAAAGCGCAAGAAATGGCGAGTAAAATGCACTATTAAACTTCTAGGGTAGGGCAAACAGAGACCCGAAAAGATCATTTTATATTATGGTTAATTTAAAAATTCAGCGGAATTCTATCACATTTGTTCAATTTACGTCGCTCCTATTTCAGATAGCGTATTGGGCAAAGCGGCATTTCAAAGCGTATGAAATGGCGAATAAAATGCACTATTAAAGTTCTAGGCTAGGGCGAACAGAGACCCGATTAGATCATTTTATATTATGGTTAATTTAAGAATTCAGCAAAATTCTATCACATTTGTTCAATTTACGTCGCTCCTATTTCAGATAGCGTATTGGTCTAAGCGGCATCTCAAAGCGCATGAAATGGCGAATAAAATGCACTATTAAACTTCTGGGCTAGGGCGAACAGAGACCCGATTAGATCATTTTACATTATGGTTAATAAAAGAATTCAGCGAAATTCTATCACATTTGTTCAATTTATATCGCTCCTATTTCAGATAGCGTTCTGGGCTAAGCGGCATCTCAAAGCGCATGAAATGATGACTAAAATGCACGATTAAACTTCTAGGGTAGGGCGAACAGAGACCCGATCAGATAATTTTACATTAAGGTAAATATAAGAATTCGGGGAAATTCTATCACATTTGTTCAATTTACGTCGCTCCTATTTCAGATAGCGTACTGGGCTAGGTGGCATCTTGAAGCGCGTGGAATGGCGAGCAAAATGCACTACTAAACTTCTATGATAGGGCAATCAGAGAGTCGATTAGATCATTTTATATTTTGGTTAACATAAGAATTCAGGGAAATTCTATCACATTTGTTCAATTTACGTCGCTCCAATTTCAGATAGCGTATTGGGCTAAGCGGCATCTCAAAGCGCATGAAATGGCGAGTGAAATGCACTATTAAACTTCTAGGGTAGGGCGAACAAGGACCCGATTAGATCATTTTACATTAAGGTTAATATAAGAATTCAGCGAAATTCAATCACATTTGTTCAATTTACGTCGCTCCTATTTCAGATAGCGTATTGGACTAAGCGGCATCTCAAAGCGCAAGAAATGGCGAGTAAAATGCAATACTAAACTTCTAGGATAAGGCAAACAGAGACCCGATTAGATCATTTTATATTTTTGATAATATAAGAATTCAGCGAAATTCTAACACATTTGTTCAATTTACGTCGCCCATATTTCCGATAGCGTATTGGGCTAAGCGGCATCTCAAAGCGCATGAAATGGCGAGTAAAATGCACTATTAAACTTCTAGGGTAGAGCAATCAGTGACCCGATTAGATCATTTTATATTATAGTTAATTTAAGAATTCAGCGATATTCTATCACATTTGTTCAATTTACGTCGCTCCTATTTCAGATAGCGTATTGGGCTAAGCGGCATCTCAAAGCGCATGAAATGGCGAGTGAAATGCACTATTAAACTTCTAGGGTAGGGCGAACAAGGACCCGATTAGATCATTTTACATTAAGGTTAATATAAGAATTCAGCGAAATTCAATCACATTTGTTCAATTTACGTCGCTCCTATTTCAGATAGCGTATTGGGCTAAGCGGCATCTCAAAGCGCAAGAAATGGCGAGTAAAATGCAATACTAAACTTCTAGGATAAGGCAAACAGAGACCCGATTAGATCATTTTATATTTTTGTTAATATAAGAATTCAGCGAAATTCTATCACATTTGTTCAATTTACGTCGCTCCTATTTCAGATAGCGTACTGGGCTAGGCGGCATCTTAAAGCGCGTGGAATGGCGAGCAAAATGCACTATTAAACTTCTATGATAGGGCAATCAGAGACCCGACTAGATCATTTTATATTTTGGTTAATATAAGAATTCAGCGAAATGCTATCACAATTGTTCAATTTACGTCGCTCCTATTTCAGATAGCGTATTGGGCTAAGCGGCATCGAAAAGCGCATGAAATGACGAGTGAAAGGCACTATTAAACCTCTAGGGTAGGGCGAACAGAGAACCGATTAGACCATTTTACATTAAGGTTAATATAAGGATTCAGGGAAATTCTATCACGTTTTTCAATTTACGTCGCTCCTATTTCAGATAGCTTATTGGGCTAAGAGGCATCTCAAAGCGCATGAAATGACGAGTGAAATGCACTGTTAAACTTCTAGGATAAGGCAAACAGAGACCCGATTTGATCATTTTATATTACGGTTAATATAAGAATTCAGCGTAATTCTATCACATTTGTTCAACTTACGTCGCTCCTATTTCAAATAGCGTACTGGGCTAGGCAGCATCTTAAAGCGCGTGGAAGGGCGAGTAAAATGCACTACTAAACTTCTATGATAGGGAATCAGAGTCCCGATTAGATCATTTTATATTTTGGTTAATATAAGAATTCAGCGAAATTCTATCACATTTGTTCAATTTATGTCGCTCCTATTTCAGATAGCGTATTGGGCTAAGCGGCATCTCAAAGCGCATGAAATGACGAGTGAAATGCACTATTAAACTTCTAGGGTTGGGCGAACAAAGACCCGATTAGATCATTTTACATTAAGGTTAATATAAGAATTCAGCGAAATTCTAGCACATTTGTTCAATTTACGTTGCTCCTATTTCAGGTAGCGTATTGGGCTAAGCGGCATCTCAAAGCGCATGAAATGGCGAGTAAAATGCACTGTTAAACTTCTAGGGTAGGGCAAACAGAGACCCGATTAGATCATTTGATATTATGGTTAATTTAAGAATTCAGCGAAATTCTATCACATTTGTTCAATGGACGTCTCTCCTATTGCAGATAGCGTATTGGGCTAAGCGGCATCTCAAAGCGCATGAAATGGCGAGTAAAATGCACTATTATACTTCTAGGGTAAGGCAAACAAAGACCCGATTAGATGATTTTATATTACGGTTAATATAAGAATTCAGCGTAATTCTATCATATTTGTTCAATTTACGTCGCTCCTATTTCAGATAGCGTATTGGGCTAAGCGGCATCTCAAAGCGCATGAAATGGCGAGTAAAATGCACTATTAAACTTCTAGGGTAAGGCAAACGGAGACCCGATTATATCATTTTATATTACGGTTAATATAAGAATTCAGCGTAATTCTATCACATTTGTTCAACTTACGTCGCTCCTATTTGAGATAGCGTACTGGGCTAGGCGGCATCTTAAAGCGCGTGGAAGGGCGAGTAAAATGCACTACTAAACTTCTATGATAGGGAATCAAAGTCCCGATTAGATCATTTTATATTTTGGTTAATATAAGAATTCAGCGAAATTCTATCACATTTGTTCAATTCACGTCGCTCCTATTTCAGATAGCTTATTGGGCTAAGAGGCATCTCAAAGCGCATGAAATGACGAGTGAAATGCACTATTAAACTTCTGTGACAAGGCAAACAGAGACCCGATTAGATCATTTTATATTACGGTTAATATAAGAATTCAGCGTAATTCTATCACATTTGTTCAACTTACGTCGCTCCTATTTCAGATAGCGTACTGGGCTAGGCGGCATCTTAAAGCGCGTGGAAGGGCGAGTAAAATGTACTACTAAACTTTTATGATAGGGCAATCAGAGTCCCGATTAGATCATTTTATATTTTGGTTAATATAAGAATTCAGCGAAATTCTATCACATTTGTTCAATTTATGTCGCTCCTATTTCAGATAGCGTATTGGGCTAAGCGGCATCTCAAAGCGCATGAAATGACGAGTGAAATGCACTATTAAACTTCTAGGGTTACGCGAACAAAGACCCGATTAGATCATTTAACATTAAGGTTAATATAAGAATTCAGCGAAATTCTAGCACATTTGTTCAATTTACGTTGCTCCTATTTCAGGTAGCGTATTGGGCTAAGCGGCATCTCAAAGCGCATGAAATGGCGAGTAAAATGCACTGTTAAACTTCTAGGGTAGGGCAAACAGAGACCCGATTAGATCATTTGATATTATGGTTAATTTAAGAATTCAGCGATATTCTATCACATTTGTTCAATGGACGTCGCTCCTATTGCAGATAGCGTATTGGGCTAAGCGGCATCTCAAAGCGCATGAAATGGCGAGTAAAATGCACTATTAAACTTCTAGGGTAAGGCAAACAAAGACCCGATTAGATGATTTTATATTACGGTTAATATAAGAATTCAGCGTAATTCTATCATATTTGTTCAATTTACGTCGCTCCTATTTCAGATGCGTATTGGGCTAAGCGGCATCTCAAAGCGCATGAAATGGCGAGTAAAATGCACTATTAAACTTCTAGGGTAAGGCAAACAGAGACCCGATTAGATCATTTTATATTACGGTTAATGTAAGAATTCAGCGTAATTCTATCACATTTGTTCAACTTACGTCGCTCCTATTTCAGATAGCGTACTGGGCTAGGCGGCATCTTAAAGCGCGTGGAAGGGCGAGTAAAATGCACTACTAAACTTCTATGATAGGGAATCAGAGTCCCGATTAGATCATTTTATATTTTGCTTAATATAAGAATTCAGCGAAATTCTATCACATTTGTTCAATTTACGTCGCTCCTATTTCAGATAGCTTATTGGGCTAAGAGGCATCTCAAAGCGCATGAAATGACGAGTGAAATGCACTATTAAACTTCTATGACAAGGCAAACAGAGACCCGATTAGATCATTTTATATTACGGTTAATATAAGAATTCAGCGTAATTCTATCACATTTGTTCAACTTACGTCGCTCCTATTTCAGATAGCTTACTGGGCTAGGCGGCATCTTAAAGCGCGTGGAAGGGCGAGTAAAATGTACTACTAAACTTTTATGATAGGGCAATCAGAGTCCCGATTAGATCATTTTATATTTTGGTTAATATAAGAATTCAGCGAAATTCTATCACATTTGTTCAATTTACGTTGCTCCTATTTCAGATAGCGTATTGGGCTAAGCGGCATCTCAAAGCGCATGAAATGGCGAGTAAAATGCACTGTTAAACTTCTAGGGTAGAGCAAACAGAGACCCGATTAGATCATTTCATATTATGGTTTATTTAAGAATTCAGAAAAATTCTATCACGTTTGTCCAATTTACGTCGCTCTTATTTCAGATAGCTTATTGGGCTAAGCGGCATCTCAATGCGCATTAAATGGCGAGTAAAATGCACTGTTAAACTTGTAGGGTAGGGCAAACAGAGACCCGATTAGATCATTTTATATTATGGTTAATTTAAGATGTCAGCAAAATTCTGTCACATTTGTTCAATTTACGTCGCTCCAATTTCAGATAGCGTACTGGGCTAGGCGGCATCTTAAAGCGCGTGGAATGGCGAGCAAAATGCACTATTAAACTTCTATGATAGGGCAATCAGAGACCCGACTAGATCATTTTATATTTTGGTTAATATAAGAATTCAGCGAAATTCTATCACAATTGTTCAATTTACGTCGCTCCTATTTCAGATAGCGTATTGGGCTAAGCGGCATCGAAAAGCGCATGAAATGACGAGTGAAAGGCACTATTAAACCTCTAGGGTAGGGCGAACAGAGAACCGATTAGACCATTTTACATTAAGGTTAATATAAGGATTCAGGGAAATTCTATCACGTTTTTCAATTTACGTCGCTCCTATTTCAGATAGCTTATTGGGCTAAGAGGCATCTCAAAGCGCATGAAATGACGAGTGAAATGCACTGTTAAACTTCTAGGATAAGGCAAACAGAGACCCGATTTGATCATTTTATATTACGGTTAATATAAGAATTCAGCGTAATTCTATCACATTTGTTCAACTTACGTCGCTCCTATTTCAAATAGCGTACTGGGCTAGGCAGCATCTTAAAGCGCGTGGAAGGGCGAGTAAAATGCACTACTAAACTTCTATGATAGGGAATCAGAGTCCCGATTAGATCATTTTATATTTTGGTTAATATAAGAATTCAGCGAATTTCTATCACATTTGTTCAATTTATGTCGCTCCTATTTCAGATAGCGTATTGGGCTAAGCGGCATCTCAAAGCGCATGAAATGACGAGTGAAATGCACTATTAAACTTCTAGGGTTGGGCGAACAAAGACCCGATTAGATCATTTTACATTAAGGTTAATATAAGAATTCAGCGAAATTCTAGCACATTTGTTCAATTTACGTTGCTCCTATTTCAGGTAGCGTATTGGGCTAAGCGGCATCTCAAAGCGCATGAAATGGCGAGTAAAATGCACTGTTAAACTTCTAGGGTAGGGCAAACAGAGACCCGATTAGATCATTTGATATTATGGTTAATTTAAGAATTCAGCGAAATTCTATCACATTTGTTCAATGGACGTCTCTCCTATTGCAGATAGCGTATTGGGCTAAGCGGCATCTCAAAGCGCATGAAATGGCGAGTAAAATGCACTATTATACTTCTAGGGTAAGGCAAACAAAGACCCGATTAGATGATTTTATATTACGGTTAATATAAGAATTCAGCGTAATTCTATCATATTTGTTCAATTTACGTCGCTCCTATTTCAGATGCGTATTGGGCTAAGCGGCATCTCAAAGCGCATGAAATGGCGAGTAAAATGCACTATTAAACTTCTAGGGTAAGGCAAACGGAGACCCGATTATATCATTTTATATTACGGTTAATATAAGAATTCAGCGTAATTCTATCACATTTGTTCAACTTACGTCGCTCCTATTTGAGATAGCGTACTGGGCTAGGCGGCATCTTAAAGCGCGTGGAAGGGCGAGTAAAATGCACTACTAAACTTCTATGATAGGGAATCAAAGTCCCGATTAGATCATTTTATATTTTGGTTAATATAAGAATTCAGCGAAATTCTATCACATTTGTTCAATTCACGTCGCTCCTATTTCAGATAGCTTATTGGGCTAAGAGGCATCTCAAAGCGCATGAAATGACGAGTGAAATGCACTATTAAACTTCTGTGACAAGGCAAACAGAGACCCGATTAGATCATTTTATATTACGGTTAATATAAGAATTCAGCGTAATTCTATCACATTTGTTCAACTTACGTCGCTCCTATTTCAGATAGCGTACTGGGCTAGGCGGCATCTTAAAGCGCGTGGAAGGGCGAGTAAAATGTACTACTAAACTTTTATGATAGGGCAATCAGAGTCCCGATTAGATCATTTTATATTTTGGTTAATATAAGAATTCAGCGAAATTCTATCACATTTGTTCAATTTATGTCGCTCCTATTTCAGATAGCGTATTGGGCTAAGCGGCATCTCAAAGCGCATGAAATGACGAGTGAAATGCACTATTAAACTTCTAGGGTTGGGCGAACAAAGACCCGATTAGATCATTTAACATTAAGGTTAATATAAGAATTCAGCGAAATTCTAGCACATTTGTTCAATTTACGTTGCTCCTATTTCAGGTAGCGTATTGGGCTAAGCGGCATCTCAAAGCGCATGAAATGGCGAGTAAAATGCACTATTAAACTTCTAGGGTAAGGCAAACAGAGACCCGATTAGATCATTTTATATTACGGTTAATGTAAGAATTCAGCGTAATTCTATCACATTTGTTCAACTTACGTCGCTCCTATTTCAGATAGCGTACTGGGCTAGGCGGCATCTTAAAGCGCGTGGAAGGGCGAGTAAAATGCACTACTAAACTTCTATGATAGGGAATCAGAGTCCCGATTAGATCATTTTATATTTTGCTTAATATAAGAATTCAGCGAAATTCTATCACATTTGTTCAATTTACGTCGCTCCTATTTCAGATAGCTTATTGGGCTAAGAGGCACCTCAAAGCGCATGAAATGACGAGTGAAATGCACTATTAAACTTCTATGACAAGGCAAACAGAGACCCGATTAGATCATTTTATATTACGGTTAATATAAGAATTCAGCGTAATTCTATCACATTTGTTCAACTTACGTCGCTCCTATTCCTGATAGCGTACTGGGCTAGGCGGCATCTTAAAGCGCGTGGAAGGGCGAGTAAAATGTACTACTAAACTTTTATGATAGGGCAATCAGAGTCCCGATTAGATCATTTTATATTTTGGTTAATATAAGAATTCAGCGAAATTCTATCACATTTGTTCAATTTACGTTGCTCCTATTTCAGATAGCGTATTGGGCTAAGCGGCATCTCAAAGCGCATGAAATGGCGAGTAAAATGCACTGTTAAACTTCTAGGGTAGAGCAAACAGAGACCCGATTAGATCATTTTATATTATGGTTAATTTAAGAATTCAGCATAATTCTATCACATTTGTTCAATTTACGTTGCTCCTATTTCGGATAGCGTATTGGGCTAAGCGGCATCTCAAAGCGCATGAAATGGCGAGTAAAATGCACTGTTAAACTTCTAGGGTAGGGCAAACAGAGACCCGATTAGATCATTTCATATTATGGTTTATTTAAGAATTCAGAAAAATTCTATCACGTTTGTTCAATTTACGTCGCTCTTATTTCAGATAGCTTATTGGGCTAAGCGGCATCTCAATGCGCATTAAATGGCGAGTAAAATGCACTGCTAAACTTGTAGGGTAGGGAAAACAGAGACCCGATTAGATCATTTCATATTATGGTTAATTTAAGATGTCAGCAAAATTCTGTCACATTTGTTCAATTTACGTCGCTCCAATTTCAGATAGCGTACTGGGCTAGGCGGCATCTTAAAGCGCGTGGAATGGCGAGCAAAATGCACTATTAAACTTCTATGATAGGGCAATCAGAGACCCGACTAGATCATTTTATATTTTGGTTAATATAAGGATTCAGCGAAATTCTATCACAATTGTTCAATTTACGTCGCTCCTATTTCAGATAGCGTATTGGGCTAAGCGGCATCTCAAAGCGCATGAAATGACGAGTGAAAGGCACTATTAAACTTCTAGGGTAGGGCGAACAGAGAACCGATTAGATCATTTTACATTAAGGTTAATATAAGAATTCAGGGAAATTCTATCACGTTTTTCAATTTACGTCGCTCCTATTTCAGATAGCGTATTGGGCTAAGCGGCATCTCAAAGCGCAAGAAATGGCGAGTAAAATGCACTGTTAAACTTCTAGGGTAGGGCAAACGGAGACCCGATAAGATCATTTTATATTATGGTTAATTTAAGAATTCAGCGAAACTCTATCATATTTGTTCAATTTACGTCGCTCCTATTTCAGATAGCGTATTGGGCTAAGCGGCAGCTCAATGCGCATGAAATGGCGAGTAAAATGCACTATTAAACTTCTAGGATAAGGCAAACAGAGTCCCGATTAGATCATTTTATATTACGGTTAATATAAGAATTCAGCGTAATTCTATCACATTTGTTCAACTTACGTCGCTCCTATATCAGATAGCGTACTGGCCTCGGCGGCATCTTAAAGCGCAAGAAATGGCGAGTAAAATGCACTATTAAACTTCTAGGGTAGGGCAAACAGAGACCCGATTAGATCATTTTATATTACGGTTAATATAAGAATTCAGCGTAATTCTATCACATTTGTTCAACTTACGTCGCTCCTATTTCAGATAGCGTACTGGGCTAGGCGGCATCTTAAAGCGCGTGGAAGGGCGAGTAAAATGCACTACTAAACTTATAGGGTAGGGCAAACAGAGACGCGATTAGATCATATTATATTATGGTTAATTTAAGAATTCAGCAAAATTCTATCACATTTGTTCAATTTACATCGCTCCTATTTCAGATATCGTATTGGGCTAAGCGGCAACTCGAAGCGCATGAAATGACGAGTGAAATGCAGTATTAAACTTCTAGGGTAGGGCGAACAGAGACCCGATTAGATTATTTTACATTAAGGTGTATATAAGAATTCAGGGAAATTCTATCACATTTGTTCAATTTACGTCGCTCCTATTTCAGATAGCGTATTGGGCTAAGCAGCATCTCAAAGCGCATGAAATGACGAGTGAAATGCACTATTAAACTTCTAGGGTTGGGCGAACAAAGACCCGATTAGATCATTTTACATTAAGGTTAATATAAGAATTCAGCGAAATTCTAGCACATTTGTTCAATTTACGTTGCTCCTATTTCAGGTAGCGTATTGGGCTAAGCGGCATCTCAAAGCGCATGAAATGGCGAGTGAAATGCACTATTAAACTTCTAGGGTAGGTCGAACAAAGACCCGATTAGATCATTTTACATTAAGGTGTATATAAGAATTCAGCGAAATTCTATCACATTTGTTCAATTTACGTCGCTCCTATTTCAGATAGCTTATTGGGGTAAGAGGCATCTCAAAGCGCATTAAATGACGAGTGAAATGCACTATTAAACTTCTAGGGTAAGGCAAACAGAGACCCGATTAGATCATTTTATATTACGGTTAATATAAGAATACAGCGTAATTCTATCACATTTGTTCAACTTACGTCGCTCCTATTTCAGATAGCGTACTGGGCTAGGCGGCATCTTAAAGCGCGTGGAAGGGCGAGTAAAATGTACTACTAAACTTCTATGATAGGGAATCAGAGTCCCGATTAGATCATTTTATATTTTGGTTAATATAAGAATTCAGCGAAATTCTATCACATTTGTTCAATTTACGTCGCTCCTATTTCAGATAGCTTATTGGGGTAAGAGGCATCTCAAAGCGCATTAAATGACGAGTGAAATGCACTATTAAACTCTATGATAAGGCAAACAGAGACCCGATTAGATCATTTTATATTACGGTTAATTTAAGAATTCAGAGAAATTCTATCACATTTGTTCAATTTACGTCGCTCCTATTTCACATAGCGTATTGGGCTAAGCGGCATCTCAAAGCGCATGGAATGACGAGTGAAATGCAATATTAAACTTCTAGGGTTGGGCGAACAAAGACCCGATTAGATCATTTTACATTAAGGTTAATATAAGAATTCAGCGAAATTCTAGCACATTTGTTCAATTTACGTTGCTCCTATTTCAGGTAGCGTATTGGGCTAAGCGGCATCTCAGAGCGCATGAAATGACGAGTGAAAGGCACTATTAAACTTCTAGGGTAAGGCAACCACAGACCCGATTAGATCATTTTATATAACGGTTAATATAAGAATTCAGCGTAATTCTCTCAGATTTGTTCAATTTACGTCGCTCCTATTTCAGATAGCGTATTGGGCTAAGCGCCATCTCAACGCGCATGAAATGGCGAGTAAAATGCACTCTTAAACTTCTAGGGTAGGGCAAACAGAGACCCGATTAGAACATTTTATATTATGGTTAGTTTAAGAATTCAGCGAAATTCTATCACATTTGTTCAATTTACGTCGCACCTATTTCAGATAGCTTATTGGGCTAAGCGGCATCTCAAAGCGCTTGAAATGACGAGTGAAATGCACTATT
>CAKAJE020001773.1:0-35571 GCA_916610135.2 Macropis europaea | reverse complement strand
AATACGCTATCTGAAATAGGAACGACGTAAATTGAACAAATGTGATAGAATTTCCCTGAATTCTTATATTAACCTTAATGTAAAATGATCTAATCGGTTCTCTGTTCGCCCTACCCTAGAACTTTAATAGTGCCTTTCACTCGCCATTTCATGCGCTTTGAGAAGCCGCATACCACAATACGCTATCTGAAATAGGAGTCACGTAAATTGAAAAATGTGAAAGAATTTCCCTTAATTCTTATATTAACCTTAATGTAAAATGATCTAATCGGGTCTCTGTTCGCCCTACCACAGAAGTCTAATAGTGCATTTCACTCGTCATTTCATGCGCTTTGAGATGCCGCTTAGACCAATAAGCTATCTGAAATAGGTGCGACGTAAATGGAACAAATGTGATAGAATTTCGCTGAATTCTTGTATTAACCAAAATATAAAATGACCTAGTCGGGGCTCTGTTTGCCCTATCATAGAAGTTTAATAGTGCATTTTACTCGCCATTCCACGCGCTTTAAGATGCCGCCTAGCCCAGTACGCTTCCTGAACTAGGAGCGACGTAAATTGAACAAATGTGATAGAATTTCGCTGAATTCTTATATTAACCATAATATAAAATGATCTAATCGGGTCTCTGATTGCCCTACCCTAGAAGTTTAATAGTGCATTTTACTCGCCATTTCATGCGCTTTGAGATGCCGCTTTGTCCAATACGCTATCTGAAATAGGTGCGACGTAAATTGAACAAATGTGATAGAATTTCGCTGAATTCTGGTATTAAACAAAATATAAAATGATCTAATCGGGTCTCTGATTGCCCTATTATAGAAGTTTAATAGTGCATTTTACTCGCCATTCCTTGCGCTTTGAGATGCCGCTTAGCCCAATACGCTATCTGAAATATCAACGACGTAAATTGAACAAATGTGATAGAATTTCGCTGAATCCTTATATTAACCTTAATGTAAAATGATCTAATCGGGTGTCTGTTCGCCCCGCCCTAGAAGTTTAATAGTGCATTTCACTCATGATTTCATGCGCTTTGAGATGCCGCTTAGCCCAATAAGCTATCTGAAATAGGAGCGACGTAAATTGAACAAATGTGATAGAATTTCCCTGAATTCTTATTTTAACCAAAAAATAAAATGATCTAATCGGGTCTCTGATTGCCCTACCGTGGAAATTTAATAGTGCATTTCACTCGCCATTTCATGCGCTTTGAGATGCCGCTGAGCCCAATACGCTATCTGAAATAGGAGCGACGTCAATTGAAGAAATGTGATAGAATTTCGGTGAATTATTAAATTAACCATAATATAAAATGATCTAATCGGGTCTCTGTTTGCCCTACCCTAGAAGTTTAATAGTGCATTTCACTCGCCATTCCACGCGCTTTAAGATGCCGCCTAGCCCAGTACGCTGTCTGCAATAGGAGCGACGTGAATTGAACAAATGTGATAGAATTTTGCTGAATTCTCAAATGAACCATAATATAAAATGATCTAATCGGGTCTCTGTTTGCCATACCCTGGAAATTTAATAGTGTATTTTACTCGCCATTTCATGCGCTTTCAGATGCCGCTTAGCCCAATACGCTATCTGAAATATGAGCGACGTAATTGAACAAATGTGATAGAATTTCGCTGAATTCTTATATTAACCAAAATATAAAATGATCTAATCGGGTCTCTGATAGCCCTACCATAGAAGATTAATAGTGCATTTTACTGGCCATTCCACGCGCTTTAAGATGCCGCCTAGCCCAGTACGCTATCTGAAATAGGAGCGACGTAAGTTGAACAAATGTGATAGAATTACGCTGAATTCTTATATTAACCGTAATATAAAATGATCTAATCGGGTCTCTGTTTGCCTTACCCTAGAAGTTTAATAGTGCATTTTACTCGTCATTTCATGCGCTTTGAGATGCCGCTTAGCCCAATACGCTATCGGAAATAGGAGCGACGTAAATTGAACAAATGTGATAGAATTTCGCTGAATTCTTAAATTAACCATAACATAAAATGATCTAATCGGGTCTCTGTTTGCCCTACCCGAGAAGTTTAATAGTGCATTTTACTCGCCATTTCTTGCGCTTTGAGATGCCGCCTTGCCCAATAAGCTGTCTGAAATAGGAGCGACGTAAATTGGACAAATGTGATAGAATTTCGCTGAATTCTTATATTAACCAAAATATAAAATGCTCTAATCGGGTCTCTGATTGCCCTAACATAGAAGTTTGGTAGTGCATTTTACTGGCCATTCCACGCGCTTTAAGATGCCGCCTAGCCCAGTACGCTATCAGAAATAGGAGCGACGTAAGTTGAACAAATGTGATAGAATTACGCTGAATTCTTATATTAACCTTAATATAAAATGATCTAATCGGGTGTCTGTTTGCCCTAGCCTAGAACTATAATAGTGCATTTTACTCGTCATTTCATGCGCTTTGAGATGCCGCTTAGCCCAATACGCTATCAGAAATAGGAGCGATATAAATTGAACAAATGTGATAGAATTACGCTGAATTCTTAAATTAACTATAATATAAAATTATCTAATTGGGTCTCTGTTTGCCCTACCCTAGAAGTTTAATAGTGCATTTTGCTCGCCATTCCACGCGCTTTAAGATGCCGCCTAGCCCAGTACGCTATCTGAAATAGGAGCGACGTAAATTGAACAAATGTGATAGAATTTCGCTAAACTCTTATATTAAACAAAATATAAAATGATCTAATCGGGTCTCTGTTTGCCCTACCCTAGAAGTTTAATAGTGCATTTTACTCGCCATTTCTTGCGCTTTGAGATGCGGCTTAGCCCAATACGCTATCTGAAATAGGAGCGACGTAAATTCAACAAATGCGATAGAATTTCCCTGAAATCTTATATTAAACAAAATATAAAATGATCTAATCGGGTCTCTGATTGCTCTTTCATAGAAGTTTAGTAGTGCATTTTACTCGCCATTCCACGCGCTTTAAGATGCCGCCTAGCCCAGTACGCTATCTGAAATGGGAGCGACGTAAGTTGAACAAACGTGATAGAATTACGCTGCATTCTTATATTAACCAAAATATAAATTGATCTAATCGGGTCTCTGATTGCCCTATCATAGAAGTTTAGTAGTGCATTTTACTCGCCATTCCACGCGCTTTAAGATGCCGCATAGACCAGTACGCTATCTGAAATAGGAGCGACGTAAATTGAACAAATGTGATAGAATTTTGCTGACTTCTTAAATTAATCATAATATAAAATGATCTAATCGGGTCTCTGTTTGCCATACCCCAAAAGTTTAATAGTGCATTTTACTCGCCATTTCATGCGCTTTGAGATGCCGCTTAGCCCAATACGCTATCTGAAATAGGAACGACGTAAATTGAACAAATGTGATAGAATTTCGCTGAATTCTTAAATTAACTATAATATAAAATGATCTAATCGGGTCTCTGTTTGCCCTACCCTAGAAGTTTAATAGTGCATTTTTCTCGCAATTCCACGCGCTTTAAGATGCCGCCTAGCCCAGTACGCTATCTGAAATAGGAGCGACGTAAATTGAACAAATGTGATAGAATTTCCCTGAAATCTTTTATTAAACAAAATGTAAAATGATCTAATCCGGTCTCTGTTTGCCTTATCCTAGAAGTTTAATAGTGCATTTTACTCGCCATTTCATGCGCTTTGAGCTGCCGCTTAGCCCAATACGGTATCTGAAATAGGAACGACGTAAATTGAACAAATGTGATAGAATTTCCCTGAATTCTTATATTAACCTTAATGTAAAATGATCTAATCGGTTCTCTGTTCGCCCTACCCTAGAAGTTTAATAGTGCCTTTCACTCGTCACTTCATGCGCTTTGAGATGCCGCTTAGCCCAATACGCTATCTGAAATAGGAACGACGTAAATTGAACAAATGTGACAGAATTTTGCTGAATTCTTAAATTAACCATAATATAAAATGATCTAATCGGGTCTCTGTTTGCCATACCCCAGAAGTTTAATAGTGCATTTTACTCGCCATTTCATGCGCTTTGAGATGCCGCTTTGCCCAATACGCTATCTGAAATACGAGCGACGTAAATTGAACAAATGTGATAGAATTTCCCTGAAATCTTATATTAAACAAAATATAAAATGATCTAATGGGGTCTCTGATTGCCCTATCATAGCAGTTTAGTAGGGCATTTTACTCGCCCTTCCACGCGCTTTAATATGCCGCCTTGTCCAGTACGCTATCTGAAATAGGAGCGACGTAAATTGAACAAATGTGGTAGAATTACGCTGCATTCTTATATTAACCGTAACATAAAATGATCAAATCGGGTCTCTGTTTGCCTTACCCTAGAAGTATAATAGTGCATTTGACTCAGCACTTCATGCGCTTTGAGATGCCGCTTAGCCCAATACGCTATCTGAAATAGGAGTGACGTAAATTGAACAAATGTGATAGAATTTCGCTGAATTCTTATATTAACATTGATGTTAAATGATCTAATCGGGTCTCTGTTCGCCATACCCTAGAAGTTTAGTTGTGCATTACACTCGTAATTTCATGCGCTTTGAGATGCCGCTTAGCCCAATTAGCTATCTGAAATAGGAGCGACGTAAATTGAACAAATGTGATAGAATTTCGCTGAATTCTTGTATTAACCAAAATATAAAATGATCTAATCGGGTCTCTGATTGCCCTATCATAGAAGTTTAGTAGTGCATTTTACTCGCCATTCCACGCACTTTAAGATGCCGCCTAGCCCTGCACGCTATCTGAAATAGGAACGACGTAAATTGAGCAAATGTGATAGAATTTTGCTGAATTCTTAAATTAACCATAATATAAAATGATCTAATCTGGTCTCTGTTTGCCCTACCCTAGAAGTTTAACAGTGCATTTTACTCGCCATTCCACGCGCTTTAAGATGCCGCCTAGCCCAGTACGCTATCTGAAATAGGAACGACGTAAATTGTACAAATGTGATAGAATTTTGCAGAATTCTTAAATTAACCATAATATAAAATGATCTAATCGGGTCTCTGTTTGCCCTACCCTAGAAATTTAACAGTGCGTTTTACTCGCCATTTCATGCGCTTTGAGATGCCGCTTAGCCCAATACGCTATCTGAAATAGGAGCGACGTAAGTTGAACAAATGTGATAGAATTACGCTGCATTCTTATATTAACCGTAATATAAAATGTCTAATCGGGTCTCTGTTTGCCTTATCCTAGAAGTTTAATAGTGCATTATACTCGCCATTTCATGCGCTTTGAGATGCCGCTTAGCCCAGTACGCTATCTGAAATAGGAGCGACGTCAATTGAACAAATGTGATCGAATTTCGCTGAATTCTTAAATTAACCATAATATAAAATGATCTAATCCGGTCTCTGTTTGCCCTACCCTAGAAGTTTAATAGTGCATTTTGCTCGCCTTTTCATGCGCTTTGAGATGCCGCTTAGCCCAATAGGCTATCTGAAAGAGGAGCGACGTACATTGTACAAATGTGATCGAATTTCGCTGAATTCTTAAATTAACCATAACATAAAATGATCTAATCGGGTCTCTGTTTGCCCTACCCTAGAAGTTTAATAGTGCATTTTACTCGCCATTCCACGCGCTTTAAGATGCCGCCTAGCCCAGTACGCTACCTTAAATAGGAGCGATGTAAGTTGAACAAATGTGATAGAATTACGCTGAATTCTTATATTAACCGTAATATAAAATGATCTAATCGGTTCTCTGTTTGCCTTATCCTAGAAGTTTAATAGTGCATTTTACTCGGCATGTCATGCGCTTTGAGATGCCGCTTAGCCTAATACGCTATCTGAAATAGGAACGACGTAAATTGAACAAATGTGATAGAATTTCCCTGAATTCTTATATTAACCTTAATGTAAAATGATCTAATCGGTTCTCTGTTCGCCCTACCCTAGACGTTTAATAGTGCCTTTCACTCGTCATTTCATGCGCTTTGAGATGCCGCTTAGCCCAATACGCTATCTGAAATAGGAACGACGTAAATTGAACAAATGTGATAGAATTTCGCTGAATTCTTAAATTAACCATAATATAAAATGATCTAATCGGGTCTCTGATTGCCCTATCATAGAAGTTTAGTAGTGCATTTTACTCGCCATTCCACGCACTTTAAGATGCCGCCTAGCCCTGCACGCTATCTGAAATAGGAACGACGTAAATTGAGCAAATGTGATAGAATTTTGCTGAATTCTTAAATTAACCATAATATAAAATGATCTAATCTGGTCTCTGTTTGCCCTACCCTAGAAGTTTAACAGTGCATTTTACTCGCCATTCCACGCGCTTTAAGATGCCGCCTAGCCCAGTACGCTATCTGAAATAGGAACGACGTAAATTGTACAAATGTGATAGAATTTTGCAGAATTCTTAAATTAACCATAATATAAAATGATCTAATCGGGTCTCTGTTTGCCCTACCCTAGAAATTTAACAGTGCGTTTTACTCGCCATTTCATGCGCTTTGAGATGCCGCTTAGCCCAATACGCTATCTGAAATAGGAGCGACGTAAGTTGAACAAATGTGATAGAATTACGCTGCATCCTTATATTAACCGTAATATAAAATGTCTAATCGGGTCTCTGTTTGCCTTATCCTAGATGTTTAATAGTGCATTATACTCGCCATTTCATGCGCTTTGAGATGCCGCTTAGCCCAGTACGCTATCTGAAATAGGAGCGACGTCAATTGAACAAATGTGATCGAATTTCGCTGAATTCTTAAATTAACCATAATATAAAATGATCTAATCCGGTCTCTGTTTGCCCTACCCTAGAAGTTTAATAGTGCATTTTGCTCGCCTTTTCATGCGCTTTGAGATGCCGCTTAGCCCAATAGGCTATCTGAAAGAGGAGCGACGTACATTGTACAAATGTGATCGAATTTCGCTGAATTCTTAAATTAACCATAACATAAAATGATCTAATCGGGTCTCTGTTTGCCCTACCCTAGAAGTTTAATAGTGCATTTTACTCGCCATTCCACGCGCTTTAAGATGCCGCCTAGCCCAGTACGCTACCTTAAATAGGAGCGATGTAAGTTGAACAAATGTGATAGAATTACGCTGAATTCTTATATTAACCGTAATATAAAATGATCTAATCGGTTCTCTGTTTGCCTTATCCTAGAAGTTTAATAGTGCATTTTACTCGGCATGTCATGCGCTTTGAGATGCCGCTTAGCCTAATACGCTATCTGAAATAGGAACGACGTAAATTGAACAAATGTGATAGAATTTCCCTGAATTCTTATATTAACCTTAATGTAAAATGATCTAATCGGTTCTCTGTTCGCCCTACCCTAGAAGTTTAATAGTCCCTTTCACTCGTCATTTCATGCGCTTTGAGATGCCGCTTAGCCCAATACGCTATCTGAAATAGGAACGACGTAAATTGAACAAATGTGATAGAATTTCGCTGAATTCTTAAATTAACCATAATATAAAATGATCTAATCGGGTCTCTGTTCGCCCTAGCCTAGAAGTTTAATAGTGCATTTTAGTCGCCATTCCACGCGCTTTAAGATGCCGCCTAGCCCAGTACGCTACCTGAAATAGGAGCGACGTAAGTTGAACAAATGTGATAGAATTACGCCGCATTCTTATATTAACCGCTATATAAAATGATCTAATCTGGTCTCTGTTTGCCTTATCCTAGAAGTTTAATAGTGCATTATACACGCCATTTCATGCGCTTCGAGATGCCGCTTAGCCCAATACGCTATCTGAAATAGGAACGACGTAAATTGAACAAATGTGATAGAATTTCCCTGAATTCTTATATTAACCTTAATGTAAAATGATCTAATCGGTTCTCTGTTCGCCCTACCCTAGAACTTTAATAGTGCCTTTCACTCGCCATTTCATGCGCTTTGAGAAGCCGCATACCACAATACGCTATCTGAAATAGGAGTCACGTAAATTGAAAAATGTGAAAGAATTTCCCTTAATTCTTATATTAACCTTAATGTAAAATGATCTAATCGGGTCTCTGTTCGCCCTACCACAGAAGTCTAATAGTGCATTTCACTCGTCATTTCATGCGCTTTGAGATGCCGCTTAGACCAATAAGCTATCTGAAATAGGTGCGACGTAAATGGAACAAATGTGATAGAATTTCGCTGAATTCTTGTATTAACCAAAATATAAAATGACCTAGTCGGGGCTCTGTTTGCCCTATCATAGAAGTTTAATAGTGCATTTTACTGGCCATTCCACGCGCTTTAAGATGCCGCCTAGCCCAGTACGCTTCCTGAACTAGGAGCGACGTAAATTGAACAAATGTGATAGAATTTCGCTGAATTCTTATATTAACCATAATATAAAATGATCTAATCGGGTCTCTGATTGCCCTACCCTAGAAGTTTAATAGTGCATTTTACTCGCCATTTCATGCGCTTTGAGATGCCGCTTTGTCCAATACGCTATCTGAAATAGGTGCGACGTAAATTGAACAAATGTGATAGAATTTCGCTGAATTCTGGTATTAAACAAAATATAAAATGATCTATTCGGGTCTCTGATTGCCCTATTATAGAAGTTTAATAGTGCATTTTACTCGCCATTCCTTGCGCTTTGAGATGCCGCTTAGCCCAATACGCTATCTGAAATATCAACGACGTAAATTGAACAAATGTGATAGAATTTCGCTGAATCCTTATATTAACCTTAATGTAAAATGATCTAATCGGGTGTCTGTTCGCCCCGCCCTAGAAGTTTAATAGTGCATTTCACTCATGATTTCATGCGCTTTGAGATGCCGCTTAGCCCAATAAGCTATCTGAAATAGGAGCGACGTAAATTGAACAAATGTGATAGAATTTCCCTGAATTCTTATTTTAACCAAAAAATAAAATGATCTAATCGGGTCTCTGATTGCCCTACCGTGGAAATTTAATAGTGCATTTCACTCGCCATTTCATGCGCTTTGAGATGCCGCTGAGCCCAATACGCTATCTGAAATAGGAGCGACGTCAATTGAAGAAATGTGATAGAATTTCGGTGAATTATTAAATTAACCATAATATAAAATGATCTAATCGGGTCTCTGTTTGCCCTACCCTAGAAGTTTAATAGTGCATTTCACTCGCCATTCCACGCGCTTTAAGATGCCGCCTAGCCCAGTACGCTGTCTGCAATAGAAGCGACGTGAATTGAACAAATGTGATAGAATTTTGCTGAATTCTCAAATGAACCATAATATAAAATGATCTAATCGGGTCTCTGTTTGCCATACCCTGGAAATTTAATAGTGTATTTTACTCGCCATTTCATGCGCTTTGAGATGCCACCTAGCCCAGTACGCTATCTGAAATAGGAGCGACGTGAATTGAACAAATGTGATAGAATTTTGCTGAATTCTTATATTAACCGTAATATAAAATGATCTAATCGGGTCTCCGTTTGCCTTATCCTAGAAGTTTAATAGTGTATTTTACTCGCCATTCCACGCGCTTTAAGATGCCGCCTAGCCCAGTACGCTATCTGAAATAGGAGCGACGTAAGTTGAACAAATGTGATAGAATTACGCTGAATTCTTATATTAACCTTAATGTAGAATGTTCTAATCGGGTCTCTGTTCGCCCTACCTTTGAAGATTAATAGTGCATTTCACTCGTCATTTCATGCGCTTTGAGATGCCGCTTAGCCCAATACGCTATCTGAAATAGGAGCGACGTAAGTTGAACAAATGTGATAGAATTTCGCTGAATTCTTATATTAACCAAAATATAAAATGATCTAATCGGGTCTCTGATAGCCCTATCATAGAAGATTAATAGTGCATTTTACCCGCCATTCCACGCGCTTTAAGATGCCGCCTAGCCCAGTACGCTATCTGAAATAGGAGCGACGTACGTTGAACAAATGTGATAGAATTACGCTGAATTCTTATATTAACCGTAATATAAAATGATCGAATCGGGCCTCTGTTTGCCTTATCCTAGAAGTTTAATAGTGCATTTTACTCGCCATTTCATGCGCATTGAGATGCCGCTTTGCCCAATACGCTATCTGAAATATCAGCGACGTAAATTGAACAAATGTGAGAGACTTTCGCTGAATTCTTATATTAACCTTAATGTAAAATGTTCTAATCGGGTCTCTGTTTGCCTTACCCTAGAAGTTTAATAGTGCATTTTACTCGCCATTTCATGCGCTTTTAGATGCCGCTTAGCCCAATACGGTATCTGAAATAGGAGCGACGTAAGTTGAACAAATGTGATAGAATTTCGCTGAATCCTTAGATTAACCAAAATATAAAATGATCTAATCGGCTCTCTGATTGCCGTATCATAGAAGTTTAGTAGTGCATTTTACTCGCCCTTCCACGCGCTTTAAGATGCAGCCAAGCCCAGTACGCTATCTGAAATAGGAGCGACGTAAATTGAACAATTGTTATAGAATTTTGCTGAATTCTTAAATTAAACGTAACATAAAATGATCTAATCGGGTCTCTGTTTGCCCTACCCTAGAAGTTTAATAGTGCATTTTACTCGCCATTTCATGCGCTTTGAGATGCCGCTCAGCCCATTACGCAATCTGAAATATCAGCGACGTAAATTGAACAAATGTGATAGAATTACGCTGCATTCTTATATTAACCGTATTATAAAATGATCTAATCGGGTCTCTGTTTGCCTTACCCTAGAAGTTTAATAGTGCATTTTACTCGCCATTTCATGCGCTTTGAAATGACGCTTATCCCAATACGCTATCTGAAATAGGAGCGACGTAAGTTGAACGAATGTGATAGAATTTCGCTGAATTCTTATATTAAACAAAATATAAAATGATCTAATCGGGTCTCTGATTGCCCTATCATACAAGTTTAATAATGCATTGTGTTCGCCATTTCATGCGCTTGGAGATGCCGCGTAGCCCAATACGCTATCTGAAATAGGAGCGACGTAAATTGAACAAATGTGATAGAATTTCCCTGAAATCTTATATTGAACAAAATATAAAATGATCTAATCGGTTCTCTGTTTGCCCTACCCTATAAGTTTAATAGTGCATTTTACTCGCCATTTCATGCGCTTTGAGATGCCACTTAGCCCAACACGCTATCGGAAGTAGGAGCGACGTAAATTGAACAAATGTGATAGAATTTCGCTGAATTCTTAAATTAACCATAATATAAAATGATCTAATCGGTGCTCTGTTTGTCCTACCCTAGAAGTTTAATAGTGCATTTTACTCGCCATTTCTTGCGCTTTGAGATGCCGCTTAGCCCAATACGCTATCTGAAATAGGAGCGACGTAAATTGAACAAATGTGATAGAATTTCGCTGAATTCTTATATTAACCTAAATATAAAATGATCTAATCGGGTCTCTGATTGCCCTATCACAGAAGTTTAATAGTGCATTTTACTCGCCATTCCGCGCACTTTAAGGTGCTGCCTAGCCCAGTACGCTATCTGATATAGGAGCGACGTAAATTGAACCAATGTGATAGAATTTTGCTGAATTCTTAAATTAACCATAATATAAAATGATCTAATCGGGTCTCTCTTTGCCCTACCCTAGAAGTTTAATTGTGCATTTTACTCGTCATTTCATGCGCTTTGAGATGCCGCTTAGCCCAATACGCTATCTGAAATAGGAGCGACGTAAATTCAACAAATGCGATAGAATTTCCCTGGAATCTTATATTAAACACAATATAAAATGATCTAATCGGGTCTCTGATTGCCCTTTCATAGAAGTTTAGTAGTGCATTTTACTCGCCATTCCACGCGCTTTAAGATGCCGCCTAGCCCAGTACGCTATCTGAAATGGGAGCGACGTAAGTTGAACAAATGTGATAGAAATACGCTGAATTCTTATATTAACGGTAATATAAAATGATCTAATCGGGTCTCTGTTTGCCTTATCCTAGAAGTTTAATAGTGCATTATACTCGCCATTTCATGCGCTTTTAGATGCCGCTTAGCCCAATACGGTATCTGAAATAGGAGCGACGTAAATTGAACAAATGTGATAGAATTTCGCTGAATTCTTATATTAACCAAAATATAAAATGATCTAATCGGGTCTCTGATTGCCCTATCATAGAAGTTTAATAGTGCATTTTACTCGCCATTTCATGCGCTTTGAGAAGCCGCATACCACAATACGCAATCTGAAATAGGAGTCACGTAAATTGAAAAATGTGATAGAATTTCCCTGAATTCTTATATTAACCTTAATGTAAAATGATCTAATCGGGTCTCTGTTCGCCCTACCATAGAAGTCTGATAGTGCATTTCACTCGCCATTTCAAGCGCTTTGAGATACCGCTTAGCCCAATACGCTATCTGAAATAGGAGCAACGTAAATTGAACAAATGTGATAGAATTTCGCTGAATTCTTATATTAACCAAAATATAAATTGATCTAATCGGGTCTCTGATTGCCCTATCATAGAAGTTTAATAGTGCATTTTACTCGCTATTCCACGCGCTTTAAGATGCCGCCTATCCCAGTACGCTATCTGAAATAGGAGCGACGTAAATTGAACAAATGTGATAGAATTTTGCTGAATTCTTAAATTAACCATAATATAAAATGATCTGATCGGGTCTCTGTTTGCCCTACCCTAGAAGTTTAATAGTGCATTTTACACGTCATTTCATGCGCTTTCAGATGCCTCTTAGCCCAATAAGCTATCTGAAATAGGAGCGACGTAAATTGAACAAATGTGATAGAATTATTCTGAATTATTAAATAGACCATAATATGAAATGATCTAATCGGTTCTCTGTTTGCCCTACCCTAGAAGTTTAACAGTGCATTTCACTCGCCATTTCATGCGCTTTGAGATGCCGCTTAGCCCAATACGCTATCTGAAATAGGAGCGTCGTACATTGAACAAACGTGATACAATTACCCTGAATTCTTATATTAACCTTAATGTAAAATGATCTAATCGGTTCTCTGTTCGCCCTACCCTAGAAGTTTAATAGTGCCTTTCACTCGTCATTTCATGCGCTTTGAGATGCCGCTTAGCGCAATCCGCTATCTGATATAGGAGCGACGTAAATTGAACAAATGTGATAGAATTTCGCTGAATTCTTATAATAATCTTAATATAAAATGATCTAATCGGGTCTTTGTTCGCCCAACCCGAGAAGTTTAATAGTGTATTTCACTCGTCATTTCATGCGCTTTGAGATGCCGCTTAGCCCAATACGCTAACTGAAATAGGAGCGACGTAAATTGAACAAATGTGATAGAATTTTTCTGAATTCTTAAATAAACCATAATATGAAATGATCTAATCGGGTCTCTGTTCGCCCTACCATAGAAGTTTAATAGTGCATTTCACTCGCCATTTCATGCGCTTTGAGATGCCGCTTAGCCCAATACGCTATCTGAAATAGGAGCGACGTAAATAGAACAATTGTGATAGAATTTCGCTGGATTCTTATAATAACCAAAATATAAAATGATCTAATCGGGTCTCTGATAGCCCTATCATAGAAGTTTAATAGTGCATTTTACTCGCCATTCCACGCGCTTTAAGATGCCGCCTAGCCCAGTACGCTATCTGAAATAGGAGCGACGTACGTTGAACAAATGTGATAGAATTACGCTGAATTCTTATATTAACCGTAATATAAAATGATCGAATCGGGTCTCTGTTTGCCTTATCCTAGAAGTTTAATAGTGCATTTTACTCGCCATTTCATGCGCATTGAGATGCCGCTTTGCCCAATACGCTATCTGAAATATCAGCGACGTAAATTGAACAAATGTGAGAGACTTTCGCTGAATTCTTATATTAACCTTAATGTAAAATGTTCTAATCGGGTCTCTGTTTGCCTTACCCTAGAAGTTTAATAGTGCATTTTACTCGCCATTTCATGCACTTTGAGATGCCGCTTTGCCCAATTAGCTATCTGAAATAGGAGCGACGTAAATTGAACAAATGTGATAGAATTTCGCTGAATCCTTAGATTAACCAAAATATAAAATGATCTAATCGGCTCTCTGATTGCCGTATCATAGAAGTTTAGTAGTGCATTTTACTCGCCCTTCCACGCGCTTTAAGATGCAGCCAAGCCCAGTACGCTATCTGAAATAGGAGCGACGTAAATTGAACAACTGTTATAGAATTTTGCTGAATTCTTAAATTAAACGTAACATAAAATGATCTAATCGGGTCTCTGTTTGCCCTACCCTAGAAGTTTAATAGTGCATTTTACTCGCCATTTCATGCGCTTTGAGATGCCGCTCAGCCCAATACGCTATCTGAAATATCAGCGACGTAAATTGAACAAATGTGATAGAATTACGCTGCATTCTTATATTAACCGTATTATAAAATGATCTAATCGGGTCTCTGTTTGCCTTACCCTAGAAGTTTAATAGTGCATTTTACTCGCCATTTCATGCGCTTTGAGATGACGCTTAGCCCAATATGCTATCGGAAATAGGAGCGACGTAAGTTGAACGAATGTGATAGAATTTCGCTGAATTCTTATATTAAACAAAATATAAAATGATCTAATCGGGTCTCTGATTGCCCTATCATACAAGTTTAATAAGGCATTGTGTTCGCCATTTCATGCGCTTGGAGATGCCGCGTAGCCCAATACGCTATCTGAAATAGGAGCGACGTAAATTGAACAAATGTGATAGAATTTCCCTGAAATCTTATATTGAACAAAATATAAAATGATCTAATCGGTTCTCTGTTTGCCCTACCCTATAAGTTTAATAGTGCATTTTACTCGCCATTTCATGCGCTTTGAGATGCCACTTAGCCCAACACGCTATCGGAAGTAGGAGCGACGTAAATTGAACAAATGTGATAGAATTTCGCTGAATTCTTAAATTAACCATAATATAAAATGATCTAATCGGTGCTCTGTTTGTCCTACCCTAGAAGTTTAATAGTGCATTTTACTCGCCATTTCTTGCGCTTTGAGATGCCGCTTAGCCCAATACGCTATCTGAAATAGGAGCGACGTAAATTGAACAAATGTGATAGAATTTCGCTGAATTCTTATATTAACCTAAATATAAAATGATCTAATCGGGTCTCTGATTGCCCTATCACAGAAGTTTAATAGTGCATTTTACTCGCCATTCCGCGCACTTTAAGGTGCTGCCTAGCCCAGTACGCTATCTGATATAGGAGCGACGTAAATTGAACCAATGTGATAGAATTTTGCTGAATTCTTAAATTAACCATAATATAAAATGATCTAATCGGGTCTCTCTTTGCCCTACCCTAGAAGTTTAATTGTGCATTTTACTCGTCATTTCATGCGCTTTGAGATGCCGCTTAGCCCAATACGCTATCTGAAATAGGAGCGACGTAAATTCAACAAATGCGATAGAATTTCCCTGGAATCTTATATTAAACACAATATAAAATGATCTAATCGGGTCTCTGATTGCCCTTTCATAGAAGTTTAGTAGTGCATTTTACTCGCCATTCCACGCGCTTTAAGATGCCGCCTAGCCCAGTACGCTATCTGAAATGGGAGCGACGTAAGTTGAACAAATGTGATAGAAATACGCTGAATTCTTATATTAACGGTAATATAAAATGATCTAATCGGGTCTCTGTTTGCCTTATCCTAGAAGTTTAATAGTGCATTATACTCGCCATTTCATGCGTTTTACATGCCGCCTAGCCCAGTACGCTATCTGAAATGGGAGCGACGTAAGTTGAACAAATGTGATAGAAATACGCTGAATTCTTATATTAACGGTAATATAAAATGATCTAATCGGGTCTCTGTTTGCCTTATCCTAGAAGTTTAATAGTGCATTATACTCGCCATTTCATGCGCTTTTAGATGCCGCTTAGCCCAATACGCTATCTGAAATAGGAGCGACGTAAATTGAACAAATGTGATAGAATTTCGCTGAATTCTTATATTAACCAAAATATAAAATGATCTAATCGGGTCTCTGATTGCCCTATCATAGAAGTTTAATAGTGCATTTTACTCGCCATTTCATGCGCTTTGAGAAGCCGCATACCACAATACGCAATCTGAAATAGGAGTCACGTAAATTGAAAAATGTGATAGAATTTCCCTGAATTCTTATATTAACCTTAATGTAAAATGATCTAATCGGGTCTCTGTTCGCCCTACCATAGAAGTCTGATAGTGCATTTCACTCGCCATTTCAAGCGCTTTGAGATACCGCTTAGCCCAATACGCTATCTGAAATAGGAGCAACGTAAATTGAACAAATGTGATAGAATTTCGCTGAATTCTTATATTAACCAAAATATAAATTGATCTAATCGGGACTCTGATTGCCCTATCATAGAAGTTTAATAGTGCATTTTACTCGCTATTCCACGCGCTTTAAGATGCCGCCTATCCCAGTACGCTATCTGAAATAGGAGCGACGTAAATTGAACAAATGTGAGAGAATTTCGCTGAATTCTTATATTAACCTTAATGTAAAATGTTCTAATCGGGTCTCTGTTCGCCCTACCCTTGAAGATTAATAGTGCATTTTACCCGCCATTCCACGCGCTTTAAGATGCCGCCTAGCCCAGTACGCTATCTGAAATAGGAGCGACGTACGTTGAACAAATGTGATAGAATTACGCTGAATTCTTATATTAACCGTAATATAAAATGATTGAATCGGGTCTCTGTTTGCCTTATCCTAGAAGTTTAATAGTGCATTTTACTCGCCATTTCATGCGCATTGAGCTGCCGCTTAGCCCAATACGCTATCTGAAATATCAGCGACGTAAATTGAACAAATGTGAGAGACTTTCGCTGAACTCTTATATTAACCTTAATGTAAAATGTTCTAATCGGGTCTCTGTTTGCCTTACCCTAGAAGTTTAATAGTGCATTTTACTCGCCATTTCATGCGCTTTGAGATGACGCTTAGCCCAATACGCTATCGGAAGTAGGAGCGACGTAAGTTGATCAAATGTGATAGAATTACGCTGCATTCTTATATTAACCGTAATATAAAATGATCTAAACGGGTCTCTGTTTGCCTTATCCTAGAAGTTTAATAGTGCATTATACTCGCCATTTCATGCGCTTTGAGATGCCGCTAAGCCCAATAAGCTATCTGAAATAGGAGCGACGTAAATTGAACAAATGTGACAGAATTTCGCTGAATTCTTAAATTAACCATATTATAAAATGATTTAATCGGGTCATTGTTTGCCCTACCCTAGAAGTTTAATAGTGCATTTTACTCGCCATTTCATGCGCTTTCAGATGCCGCTTAGCCTAATACGCTATCTGAAATAGGAGCGACGTAAATTGAACAAATGTGATAGCATTTCCCTGAATTCTTATATTAACCATAATGTAAAATGATCTGATCGGGTCTCTGTTCGCCCTAGCCTAGAAGTTTAGTAGTGCATTTCACTCGTCATTTCATGCGCTTTGAGATGCCGCTAAGCCCAATAAGCTATCTGAAATAGGAGCGACGTAAATTGAACAAATGTGACAGAATTTCCCTGAAATCTTATATTAAACAAAATATAAAATGATCTAATCGGGTCTCTGATTGCCCTATCATAGTAGTTTAGTAGTGAATTTTACTCGCCATTCCACGCGCTTTAAGATGCTGCCTAGCCCAGTACGCTATCTGAAATAGGAGCGACGTAAATTGAACAAATGTGATAGAATTTTGCTGACTTCATAAATTATTCATAATATAAAATGATCTAATCGGGTCTCTGTTTGCCCTACCCTAGAAGTTTAATAGTGCATTTTACTCGCCATTTCATGCGCTTTCAGATGCCGCATAGCCCAATACGCAATCTTTAATAGGAGCGACGTAAATTGAACAAATGTGATAGAATTTCGCTGAATTCTTATATTAACCAAAATATAAAATGATCTAATCGGTTCTCTGATTGCCCTATCATAGAAGTTTTGCAGTGCATTTTACTCGCCCTTCCACGCGCTTTAAGATGCCGCCTAGCCCAGTACGCTGTCTGAAATAGGAGCGACGTAAGTTGAACAAATGTGATAGAATTACGCTGAATTCTTATATTAACCGTAATATAAAATGATCTAATCGGATCTCTGTTCGCCCTACCCTAGAAGTTTAATAGTGCCTTTCACTCGTCATTTCATGCGCTTTGAGATGCCGCTTAGCCCAATACGCTATCTGAAATAGGAGCGACGTAAATTGAACAAATGTGAAAGAATTTCGCTGAATTCTTATATTAACCAAAATATAAAATGATCTAATCGGGTCTCTGATTGCCCTATCATAGAAGTTTAATAGTGCATTTTACTCGCCATTTCACGCGCTTTAAGATGCCGCCTAGCCCAGTACGCTATCTGTAGTAGGAGCGACGTAAATTGAACAAATGTGATAGAATTTCGCTGAATTCATTTATTAACCATAATATAAAATGATGTAATCGGGTCTCTGTTGCACTAGCCTACAAGTTTAATAGTGCATTTTATTCGCCATTTCATGCGCTTTGAGATGCCGCGCAGTCCAATACGCTATCTGAAATAGGAGCGACGTAAATTGAACAAATGTGATAGAATTTCCTTGAAATCTTATATTAAACAAAATATAAAATGATCTAATCGGGTCTCTGATTGCCCTATCATAGAAGTTTAGTAGTGCATTTTACTCGCCCTTCCACGCGCTTTAAGCTGCCGTCTAGCCCAGTTCGCTATCTGAAATAGGAGCGACGTAAGTTGAACAAATGTGATAGAATTTCGCTGAATTCTTATATTAACCATAATATAAAATGATCTATTCGGGTCTCTGTTTGCCCTACCCTAGAAGTTTAATAGGGAATTTTACTCGCCATTTCTTGCGCTTTGAGAAGCCGCTTAGCCCAATACGCTATCTGAAATATGAGCGACGTAAATTGAACAAATGTGATAGAATTTCGCTGAATTCTTAAATTAACTATAATATAAAATTATCTAATCGGATCTCTTATTGCCCTATCATAGAAGTTTAATAGTGCATTTTACTCGCCAATCCACGCGCTTTAAGGTGCCGCCTAGCCCAGTACGCTATCTGAAATAGGAGCGACGTAAGTTGAACAAATGTGATAGAATTACGCTGAATTCTTATATTAACCGTAATATAAAATGATCTAGTCGGGTCTCTGTTTGCCTTATCCTAGAAGTTTAATAGTGCATTTTACTCGCCATTTCATGCGCATTGAGATGCCGCTTAGCCCAATACGCTATCTGAAATAGGAGCGACGTAAATTGAACAAGTATGATAGAGTTTCGCTGAATTCTTAAATTAACCACAATATAAAATGATCTTATCGGGTCTCTGTTTGCCCTACCCTAGAAGTTTAATAGTGCATTTTACTCGACATTTCTTGCGCTTTGAGATGCCGCTTAGCCCAATACGCTATCTGAAATATCAGCGACGTAAATTGAACAAATGTGATAGAATTACGCTGAATTCTTATATTAACCGTAATATAAAATGATCTAATCGGGTCTCTGTTTGCCTTATCCTAGAAGTTTAATAGAGCATTTCACTCGTCATTTCATGCGCTTTGAGATGCCTCTTAGCCCAATAAGCTATCTGAAATAGGAGCGACGTAAATTGAACAAATGTGATAGAATTTCGCTCAATTCTTATATTAACCAAAATACAAAATGATCTAATCGGGTCTCCGATTGCCCTATCATAGAAGTTTAATAGTGCATTTTACTCGCCAATCCACGCGCTTTAAGATTCCGCCTAGCCCAGTACGCTATCTGAAATAGGAGCGACGTAAATTGAACAAATGTGATAGAATTTGGCTGAATTCTTATATTAACCAAAATATAAAATTATCTAATCGGGTCTCTGATAGCCCTATCATAGAAGTTTAATAGTGCATTTTACTCGCCACTCCACGCGCTTTAAGATGCCGCCTAGCCCAGTACGCTATCTGAAATAGGAGCGACGTAAGTTGAACAAATGTGATAGAATTTCGCTGAATTCTTATATTAACCTTAATGTAACATGATCTACTCGGATCTTTGTTCGCCGTACCCTACAAGTTTAATAGTGCATTTTACTCGTCATTTCTTGCGCTTTGAGATGCCGCTTTGCCCAATAAGCCATCTGAAATAGGAGCGACGTAAATTGAACAAATGTGAGAGAATTTCGCTGAATTCTTATATTAACCTTAATGTAAAATGTTCTAATCGGGTCTCTGTTCGCCCTACCCTTGAAGATTAATAGTGCATTTTACCCGCCATTCCACGCGCTTTAAGATGCCGCCTAGCCCAGTACGCTATCTGAAATAGGAGCGACGTACGTTGAACAAATGTGATAGAATTACGCTGAATTCTTATATTAACCGTAATATAAAATGATTGAATCGGGTCTCTGTTTGCCTTATCCTAGAAGTTTAATAGTGCATTTTACTCGCCATTTCATGCGCATTGAGCTGCCGCTTAGCCCAATACGCTATCTGAAATATCAGCGACGTAAATTGAACAAATGTGAGAGACTTTCGCTGAACTCTTATATTAACCTTAATGTAAAATGTTCTAATCGGGTCTCTGTTTGCCTTACCCTAGAAGTTTAATAGGGAATTTTACTCGCCATTTCTTGCGCTTTGAGAAGCCGCTTAGCCCAATACGCTATCTGAAATATGAGCGACGTAAATTGAACAAATGTGATAGAATTTCGCTGAATTCTTAAATTAACTATAATATAAAATTATCTAATCGGATCTCTTATTGCCCTATCATAGAAGTTTAATAGTGCATTTTACTCGCCAATCCACGCGCTTTAAGGTGCCGCCTAGCCCAGTACGCTATCTGAAATAGGAGCGACGTAAGTTGAACAAATGTGATAGAATTACGCTGAATTCTTATATTAACCGTAATATAAAATGATCTAGTCGGGTCTCTGTTTGCCTTATCCTAGAAGTTTAATAGTGCATTTTACTCGCCATTTCATGCGCATTGAGATGCCGCTTAGCCCAATACGCTATCTGAAATAGGAGCGACGTAAATTGAACAAGTATGATAGAGTTTCGCTGAATTCTTAAATTAACCACAATATAAAATGATCTTATCGGGTCTCTGTTTGCCCTACCCTAGAAGTTTAATAGTGCATTTTACTCGACATTTCTTGCGCTTTGAGATGCCGCTTAGCCCAATACGCTATCTGAAATATCAGCGACGTAAATTGAACAAATGTGATAGAATTACGCTGAATTCTTATATTAACCGTAATATAAAATGATCTAATCGGGTCTCTGTTTGCCTTATCCTAGAAGTTTAATAGAGCATTTCACTCGTCATTTCATGCGCTTTGAGATGCCTCTTAGCCCAATAAGCTATCTGAAATAGGAGCGACGTAAATTGAACAAATGTGATAGAATTTCGCTCAATTCTTATATTAACCAAAATACAAAATGATCTAATCGGGTCTCCGATTGCCCTATCATAGAAGTTTAATAGTGCATTTTACTCGCCAATCCACGCGCTTTAAGATTCCGCCTAGCCCAGTACGCTATCTGAAATAGGAGCGACGTAAATTGAACAAATGTGATAGAATTTGGCTGAATTCTTATATTAACCAAAATATAAAATTATCTAATCGGGTCTCTGATAGCCCTATCATAGAAGTTTAATAGTGCATTTTACTCGCCACTCCACGCGCTTTAAGATGCCGCCTAGCCCAGTACGCTATCTGAAATAGGAGCGACGTAAGTTGAACAAATGTGATAGAATTTCGCTGAATTCTTATATTAACCTTAATGTAACATGATCTACTCGGATCTTTGTTCGCCGTACCCTACAAGTTTAATAGTGCATTTTACTCGTCATTTCTTGCGCTTTGAGATGCCGCTTTGCCCAATAAGCCATCTGAAATAGGAGCGACGTAAATTGAACAAATGTGAGAGAATTTCGCTGAATTCTTATATTAACCTTAATGTAAAATGTTCTAATCGGGTCTCTGTTCGCCCTACCCTTGAAGATTAATAGTGCATTTTACCCGCCATTCCACGCGCTTTAAGATGCCGCCTAGCCCAGTACGCTATCTGAAATAGGAGCGACGTACGTTTAACAAATGTGATAGAATTACGCTGAATTCTTATATTAACCGTAATATAAAATGATTGAATCGGGTCTCTGTTTGCCTTATCCTAGAAGTTTAATAGTGCATTTTACTCGCCATTTCATGCGCATTGAGCTGCCGCTTAGCCCAATACGCTATCTGAAATATCAGCGACGTAAATTGAACAAATGTGAGAGACTTTCGCTGAACTCTTATATTAACCTTAATGTAAAATGTTCTAATCGGGTCTCTGTTTGCCTTACCCTAGAAGTTTAATAGGGAATTTTACTCGCCATTTCTTGCGCTTTGAGAAGCCGCTTAGCCCAATACGCTATCTGAAATATGAGCGACGTAAATTGAACAAATGTGATAGAATTTCGCTGAATTCTTAAATTAACTATAATATAAAATTATCTAATCGGATCTCTTATTGCCCTATCATAGAAGTTTAATAGTGCATTTTACTCGCCAATCCACGCGCTTTAAGGTGCCGCCTAGCCCAGTACGCTATCTGAAATAGGAGCGACGTAAGTTGAACAAATGTGATAGAATTACGCTGAATTCTTATATTAACCGTAATATAAAATGATCTAATCGGGTCTCTGTTTGCCTTATCCTAGAAGTTTAATAGTGCATTTTACTCGCCATTTCATGCGCATTGAGATGCCGCTTAGCCCAATACGCTATCTGAAATAGGAGCGACGTAAATTGAACAAGTATGATAGAGTTTCGCTGAATTCTTAAATTAACCACAATATAAAATGATCTTATCGGGTCTCTGTTTGCCCTACCCTAGAAGTTTAATAGTGCATTTTACTCGACATTTCTTGCGCTTTGAGATGCCGCTTAGCCCAATACGCTATCTGAAATATCAGCGACGTAAATTGAACAAATGTGATAGAATTACGCTAAATTCTTATATTAACCGTAATATAAAATGATCTAATCGGGTCTCTGTTTGCCTTATCCTAGAAGTTTAATAGTGCATTTCACTCGTCATTTCATGCGCTTTGAGATGCCTCTTAGCCCAATAAGCTATCTGAAATAGGAGCGACGTAAATTGAACAAATGTGATAGAATTTCGCTCAATTCTTATATTAACCAAAATATAAAATGATCTAATCGGGTCTCCGATTGCCCTATCATAGAAGTTTAATAGTGCATTTTACTCGCCAATCCACGCGCTTTAAGATTCCGCCATGCCCAGTACGCTATCTGAAATAGGAGCGACGTAAATTGAACAAATGTGATAGAATTTGGCTGAATTCTTATATTAACCAAAATATAAAATTATCTAATCGGGTCTCTGATAGCCCTATCATAGAAGTTTAATAGTGCATTTTACTCGCCATTTCTTGCGCTTTGAGAAGCCGCTTAGCCCAATACGCTATCTGAAATATGAGCGACGTAAATTGAACAAATGTGATAGAATTTCGCTGAATTCTTAAATTAACTATAATATAAAATTATCTAATCGGATCTCTTATTGCCCTATCATAGAAGTTTAATAGTGCATTTTACTCGCCAATCCACGCGCTTTAAGGTGCCGCTTTGCCCAATAAGCCATCTGAAATAGGAGCGACGTAAATTGAACAAATGTGAGAGAATTTCGCTGAATTCTTATATTAACCTTAATGTAAAATGTTCTAATCGGGTCTCTGTTCGCCCTACCCTTGAAGATTAATAGTGCATTTTACCCGCCATTCCACGCGCTTTAAGATGCCGCCTAGCCCAGTACGCTATCTGAAATAGGAGCGACGTACGTTGAACAAATGTGATAGAATTACGCTGAATTCTTATATTAACCGTAATATAAAATGATTGAATCGGGTCTCTGTTTGCCTTATCCTAGAAGTTTAATAGTGCATTTTACTCGCCATTTCATGCGCATTGAGCTGCCGCTTAGCCCAATACGCTATCTGAAATATCAGCGACGTAAATTGAACAAATGTGAGAGACTTTCGCTGAACTCTTATATTAACCTTAATGTAAAATGTTCTAATCGGGTCTCTGTTTGCCTTACCCTAGAAGTTTAATAGGGAATTTTACTCGCCATTTCTTGCGCTTTGAGAAGCCGCTTAGCCCAATACGCTATCTGAAATATGAGTGACGTAAATTGAACAAATGTGATAGAATTTCGCTGAATTCTTAAATTAACTATAATATAAAATTATCTAATCGGATCTCTTATTGCCCTATCATAGAAGTTTAATAGTGCATTTTACTCGCCAATCCACGCGCTTTAAGGTGCCATCTAGCCCAGTACGCTATCTGAAATAGGAGCGACGTAAGTTGAACAAATGTGATAGAATTACGCTGAATTCTTATATTAACCGTAATATAAAATGATCTAATCGGGTCTCTGTTTGCCTTATCCTAGAAGTTTAATAGTGCATTTTACTCGCCATTTCATGCGCATTGAGATGCCGCTTAGCCCAATACGCTATCTGAAATAGGAGCGACGTAAATTGAACAAGTATGATAGAGTTTCGCTGAATTCTTAAATTAACCACAATATAAAATGATCTTATCGGGTCTCTGTTTGCCCTACCCTAGAAGTTTAATAGTGCATTTTACTCGACATTTCTTGCGCTTTGAGATGCCGCTTAGCCCAATACGCTATCTGAAATATCAGCGACGTAAATTGAACAAATGTGATAGAATTACGCTAAATTCTTATATTAACCGTAATATAAAATGATCTAATCGGGTCTCCGATTGCCCTATCATAGAAGTTTAATAGTGCATTTTTCTCGCCAATCCACGCGCTTTAAGATTCCGCCTAGCCCAGTACGCTATCTGAAATAGGAGCGACGTAAATTGAACAAATGTGATAGAATTTGGCTGAATTCTTATATTAACCAAAATATAAAATTATCTAATCGGGTCTCTGATAGCCCTATCATAGAAGTTTAATAGTGCATTTTACTCGCCACTCCACGCGCTTTAAGATGCCGCCTAGCCCAGTACGCTATCTGAAATAGGAGCGACGTAAGATGAACAAATGTGATAGAATTTCGCTGAATTCTTATATTAACCTTAATGTAACATGATCTACTCGGATCTTTGTTCGCCGTACCCTACAAGTTTAATAGTGCATTTTACTCTTCATTTCTTGCGCTTTGAGATGCCGCTTTGCCCAATAAGCCATCTGAAATAGGAGCGACGTAAATTGAACAAATGTGAGAGAATTTCGCTGAATTCTTATATTAACCTTAATGTAAAATGTTCTAATCGGGTCTCTGTTCGCCCTACCCTTGAAGATTAATAGTGCATTTTACCCGCCATTCCACGCGCTTTAAGATGCCGCCTAGCCCAGTACGCTATCTGAAATAGGAGCGACGTACGTTGAACAAATGTGATAGAATTACGCTGAATTCTTATATTAACCGTAATATAAAATGATTGAATCGGGTCTCTGTTTGCCTTATCCTAGAAGTTTAATAGTGCATTTTACTCGCCATTTCATGCGCATTGAGCTGCCGCTTAGCCCAATACGCTATCTGAAATATCAGCGACGTAAATTGAACAAATGTGAGAGACTTTCGCTGAACTCTTATATTAACCTTAATGTAAAATGTTCTAATCGGGTCTCTGTTTGCCTTACCCTAGAAGTTTAATAGTGCATTTTACTCGCCATTTCATGCGCTTTGAGATGACGCTTAGCCCAATACGCTATCGGAAATAGGAGCGACGTAAGTTGATCAAATGTGATAGAATTACGCTGCATTCTTATATTAACCGTAATATAAAATGATCTAAACGGGTCTCTGTTTGCCTTATCCTAGAAGTTTAATAGTGCATTATACTCGCCATTTCATGCGCTTTGAGATGCCGCTAAGCCCAATAAGCTATCTGAAATAGGAGCGACGTAAATTGAACAAATGTGACAGAATTTCGCTGAATTCTTAAATTAACCATATTATAAAATGATTTAATCGGGTCATTGTTTGCCCTACCCTAGAAGTTTAATAGTGCATTTTACTCGCCATTTCATGCGCTTTCAGATGCCGCTTAGCCTAATACGCTATCTGAAATAGGAGCGACGTAAATTGAACAAATGTGATAGCATTTCCCTGAATTCTTATATTAACCATAATGTAAAATGATCTGATCGGGTCTCTGTTCGCCCTAGCCTAGAAGTTTAGTAGTGCATTTCACTCGTCATTTCATGCGCTTTGAGATGCCGCTAAGCCCAATAAGCTATCTGAAATAGGAGCGACGTAAATTGAACAAATGTGACAGAATTTCCCTGAAATCTTATATTAAACAAAATATAAAATGATCTAATCGGGTCTCTGATTGCCCTATCATAGAAGTTTAATAGTGCATTTTACTCGCCTTTCCACGCGCTTTAAGATGCCGCCTAGCCCAGTACGCTATCTGAAATAGGAACGAAGTAAATTGAACAAATGTGATAGAATTTTGCTGACTTCTTAAATTAATCATAACATAAAATGATCTAATCGGGTCTCTGTTTGCCCTACCCTAGAAGTTTAATAGTGCATTGTACTCGCCATTTCATGCGCTTTCAGATGCCGCTTAGCCCAATACGCTATCTTTAATAGGAGCGACGTAAATTGAACAAATGTGACAGAATTTTGCTGAATTCTTATATTAACCAAAATATAAAATGATCTAATCCGGTCTCTGTTTGCCCTACCCTAGAAGTTTAATAGTGCATTTTACTCGCCATTTCTTGCGCTTTGAGATGCCGCTTAGCCCAATACGCTATCTGAAACAGGAGCGACGTAAATTGAACAAATGTGATAGAATTTTGCTGAATTCTTAAATTAACCATAATATGAAATGATCTAATCGGGTCTCTGACTGCCCTATCATAGTAGTTTAGTAGTGAATTTTACTCGCCATTCCACGCGCTTTAAGATGCTGCCTAGCCCAGTACGCTATCTGAAATAGGAGCGACGTAAATTGAACAAATGTGATAGAATTTTGCTGACTTCATAAATTATTCATAATATAAAATGATCTAATCGGGTCTCTGTTTGCCCTACCCTAGAAGTTTAATAGTGCATTTTACTCGCCATTTCATGCGCTTTCAGATGCCGCATAGCCCAATACGCAATCTTTAATAGGAGCGACGTAAATTGAACAAATGTGATAGAATTTCGCTGAATTCTTATATTAACCAAAATATAAAATGATCTAATCGGTTCTCTGATTGCCCTATCATAGAAGTTTTGCAGTGCATTTTACTCGCCCTTCCACGCGCTTTAAGATGCCGCCTAGCCCAGTACGCTGTCTGAAATAGGAGCGACGTAAGTTGAACAAATGTGATAGAATTACGCTGAATTCTTATATTAACCGTAATATAAAATGATCTAATCGGATCTCTGTTCGCCCTACCCTAGAAGTTTAATAGTGCCTTTCACTCGTCATTTCATGCGCTTTGAGATGCCGCTTAGCCCAATACGCTATCTGAAATAGGAGCGACGTAAATTGAACAAATGTGATAGAATTTCGCTGAATTCTTATATTAACCAAAATATAAAATGATCTAATCGGGTCTCTGATTGCCCTATCATAGAAGTTTAATAGTGCACTTTACTCGCCATTTCACGCGCTTTAAGATGCCGCCTAGCCCAGTACGCTATCTGAAGTAGGAGCGACGTAAATTGAACAAATGTGATAGAATTTCGCTGAATTCATTTATTAACCATAATATAAAATGATGTAATCGGGTCTCTGTTGCACTAGCCTACAAGTTTAATAGTGCATTTTATTCGCCATTTCATGCGCTTTGAGATGCCGCGCAGTCCAATACGCTATCTGAAATAGGAGCGACGTAAATTGAACAAATGTGATAGAATTTCCTTGAAATCTTATATTAAACAAAATATAAAATGATCTAATCGGGTCTCTGATTGCCCTATCATAGAAGTTTAGTAGTGCATTTTACTCGCCCTTCCACGCGCTTTAAGCTGCCGTCTAGCCCAGTTCGCTATCTGAAATAGGAGCGACGTAAGTTGAACAAATGTGATAGAATTTCGCTGAATTCTTATATTAACCATAATATAAAATGATCTATTCGGGTCTCTGTTTGCCCTACCCTAGAAGTTTAATAGGGAATTTTACTCGCCATTTCTTGCGCTTTGAGAAGCCGCTTAGCCCAATACGCTATCTGAAATATGAGCGACGTAAATTGAACAAATGTGATAGAATTTCGCTGAATTCTTAAATTAACTATAATATAAAATTATCTAATCGGATCTCTTATTGCCCTATCATAGAAGTTTAATAGTGCATTTTACTCGCCAATCCACGCGCTTTAAGGTGCCGCCTAGCCCAGTACGCTATCTGAAATAGGAGCGACGTAAGTTGAACAAATGTGATAGAATTACGCTGAATTCTTATATTAACCGTAATATAAAATGATCTAATCGGGTCTCTGTTTGCCTTATCCTAGAAGTTTAATAGTGCATTTTACTCGCCATTTCATGCGCATTGAGATGCCGCTTAGCCCAATACGCTATCTGAAATAGGAGCGACGTAAATTGAACAAGTATGATAGAGTTTCGCTGAATTCTTAAATTAACCACAATATAAAATGATCTTATCGGGTCTCTGTTTGCCCTACCCTAGAAGTTTAATAGTGCATTTTACTCGACATTTCTTGCGCTTTGAGATGCCGCTTAGCCCAATACGCTATCTGAAATATCAGCGACGTAAATTGAACAAATGTGATAGAATTACGCTGAATTCTTATATTAACCGTAATATAAAATGATCTAATCGGGTCTCTGTTTGCCTTATCCTAGAAGTTTAATAGAGCATTTCACTCGTCATTTCATGCGCTTTGAGATGCCTCTTAGCCCAATAAGCTATCTGAAATAGGAGCGACGTAAATTGAACAAATGTGATAGAATTTCGCTCAATTCTTATATTAACCAAAATACAAAATGATCTAATCGGGTCTCCGATTGCCCTATCATAGAAGTTTAATAGTGCATTTTACTCGCCAATCCACGCGCTTTAAGATTCCGCCTAGCCCAGTACGCTATCTGAAATAGGAGCGACGTAAATTGAACAAATGTGATAGAATTTGGCTGAATTCTTATATTAACCAAAATATAAAATTATCTAATCGGGTCTCTGATAGCCCTATCATAGAAGTTTAATAGTGCATTTTACTCGCCACTCCACGCGCTTTAAGATGCCGCTTAGCCCAATACGCTATCTGAAATATGAGCGACGTAAATTGAACAAATGTGATAGAATTTCGCTGAATTCTTAAATTAACTGTAATATAAAATTATCTAATCGGATCTCTTATTGCCCTATCATAGAAGTTTAATAGTGCATTTTACTCGCCAATCCACGCGCTTTAAGGTGCCGCCTAGCCCAGTACGCTATCTGAAATAGGAGCGACGTAAGTTGAACAAATGTGATAGAATTACGCTGAATTCTTATATTAACCGTAATATAAAATGATCTAATCGGGTCTCTGTTTGCCTTATCCTAGAAGTTTAATAGTGCATTTTACTCGCCATTTCATGCGCATTGAGATGCCGCTTAGCCCAATACGCTATCTGAAATAGGAGCGACGTAAATTGAACAAGTATGATAGAGTTTCGCTGAATTCTTAAATTAACCACAATATAAAATGATCTTATCGGGTCTCTGTTTGCCCTACCCTAGAAGTTTAATAGTGCATTTTACTCGACATTTCTTGCGCTTTGAGATGCCGCTTAGCCCAATACGCTATCTGAAATATCAGCGACGTAAATTGAACAAATGTGATAGAATTACGCTGAATTCTTATATTAACCGTAATATAAAATGATCTAATCGGGTCTCTGTTTGCCTTATCCTAGAAGTTTAATAGAGCATTTCACTCGTCATTTCATGCGCTTTGAGATGCCTCTTAGCCCAATAAGCTATCTGAAATAGGAGCGACGTAAATTGAACAAATGTGATAGAATTTCGCTCAATTCTTATATTAACCAAAATACAAAATGATCTAATCGGGTCTCCGATTGCCCTATCATAGAAGTTTAATAGTGCATTTTACTCGCCAATCCACGCGCTTTAAGATGCCGCTTAGCCCAATACGCTATCTGAAATAGGAGCGACGTAAATTGAACAAATGTGATAGAATTTCGCTGAATTCTTATATTAACCAAAATATAAAATGATCTAATCGGGTCTCTGATTGCCCTATCATAGAAGTTTAATAGTGCATTTTACTCGCCATTTCACGCGCTTTAAGAGGCCGCCTAGCCCAGTACGCTATCTGAAGTAGGAGCGACGTAAATTGAACAAATGTGATAGAATTTTGCTGAATTCATTTATTAACCATAATATAAAATGATGTAATCGGGTCTCTGTTGCACTAGCCTACAAGTTTAATAGTGCATTTTATTCGCCATTTCATGCGCTTTGAGATGCCGCGCAGTCCAATACGCTATCTGAAATAGGAGCGACGTAAATTGAACAAATGTGATAGAATTTCCTTGAAATCTTATATTAAACAAAATATAAAATGATCTAATCGGGTCTCTGATTGCCCTATCATAGAAGCTTAGTAGTGCATTTTACTCGCCCTTCCACGCGCTTTAAGCTGCCGTCTAGCCCAGTTCATTATCTGAAATAGGAGCGACGTAAGTTGAACAAATGTGATAGAATTTCGCTGAATTCTTATATTAACCATAATATAAAATGATCTATTCGGGTCTCTGTTTGCCCTACCCTAGAAGTTTAATAGGGAATTTTACTCGCCATTTCTTGCGCTTTGAGAAGCCGCTTAGCCCAATACGCTATCTGAAATATGAGCGACGTACATTGAACAAATGTGATAGAATTTCGCTGAATTCTTAAATTAACTATAATATAAAATTATCTAATCGGATCTCTTATTGCCCTATCATAGAAGTTTAATAGTGCATTTTACTCGCCAATCCACGCGCTTTAAGGTGCCGCCTAGCCCAGTACGCTATCTGAAATAGGAGCGACGTAAGTTGAACAAATGTGATAGAATTACGCTGAATCCTTATATTAACCGTAATATAAAATGATCTAATCGGTTCTCTGTTCGCCCTACCCTAGAAGTTTAATAGTGCCTTTCACTCGTCATTTCATGCGCTTTGAGATGCCGCTTAGCGCAATACGCTATCTGATATAGGAGCGACGTAAATTGAACAAATGTGATAGAATTTCGCTGAATTCTTATAATAATCTTAATGTAAAATGATCTAATCGGGTCTTTGTTCGCCCAACCCGAGAAGTTTAATAGTGCATTTCACTCGTCATTTCATGCGCTTTGAGATGCCGCTTAGCCCAATACGCTAACTGAAATAGGAGCGACGTAAATAGAACAATTGTGATAGAATTTCGCTGAATTCTTATATTAACCAAAATATAAAATGATCTAATCGGGTCTCTGATTGCCCTATCATAGAAGTTTAATAGTGCATTCTACTCGCCAATCCACGCACTTTAAGATGCCGCTTAGCCCAGTACGCTATCTGAAATAGGAGCGACGTAAGTTGAACAAATGTGATAGAATTACGCTGAAATCTTATATTAACCGTAATATAAAATGATCTAATCGGGTCTCTGTTTGCCTTACCCTAGAAGTTTAATAGTGCATTTTACTCGCCATTTCATGCGCTTTGAGATTCCGCTTAGCCCAATACGCTATCGGAAATAGGAGCGACGTAAATTGAACAAATGTGATAGAATTTCGCTGAATTCTTAAATTAACCATAACATAAAATGATCTAATCGGGTCTCTGTTTGACCTACCCTAGAAGTTTAATAGTGCATTTTACTCGCCATTTCTTACGCTTTGAGATGCCGCTTTGCCCAATAAGCTGTCTGAAATAGGAGCGACGTAAATTGAACAAATTTGATAGAATTTCGCTGAATTCTTATATTAACCAAAATATAAAATAATCTAATCGGGTCTCTGATTGCCCTATCATAGAAGTTTAATAGTGCATTCTACTCGCCAATCCACGCACTTTAAGATGCCGCTTAGCCCAGTACGCTATCTGAAATAGGAGCGACGTAAGTTGCACAAATGTGATAGAATTACGCTGAATTATTATATTAACAGTTTAATGGTGCACTTTGCTCGCCATTTCATGCGCTTTGAGATGGCGCTTATCCCAATACGCTATCTGAAATAGGAGCGACGTAAATTGAACAAATGTGATAGAATTTCCCTGAATTCTTATATTAACCGTAATATAAAATGATCTAATCGGGTCTCTGATTGCCCTATCATACAAGTTTAATAGTGCATTCTACTCGCCAATCCACGCGCTTTAAGATTCCGCCTAGCCCAGTACGCTATCTGAAATAGGAGCGACGTAAATTGAACAAATGTGATTGAATTTGGCTGAATTCTCAAATTAACCATAATATGAAATGATCTAATCGGGTCTCTGTTTGCCCTACACTAGAAGTTTAATAGTGCATTTTACTCGCCATTTCATGCGCTTTGAGATGGCGCTTAGCCCAATACGCTATCTGAAATAGGAGCGACGTAAATTGAACGAATGTGATAGAATTTCGCTGGATTCTTATAATAACCAAAATATAAAATGATCTAATCGGGTCTCTGATTGCCCTAACATAGAAGATTAATAGTGCATTTTACCCGCCATTCCACGCGCTTTAAGATGCCGCCTAGCCCAGTACGCTATCAGAAATAGGTGCGACGTAAGTTGAACAAATGTGATAGAATTACGCTGAATTCTTATATTAACCGTAATATAAAATGATCTAATCGGGTCTCTGTTTGCCCTACCCTAGAAGTTTAATAGTGAATTTTACTCGCCATTTCTTGCGCTTTGAGATGCCGCTTAGCCCAATACGCTATCTGAAATATCGGCGACGTAAATTGAACAAATGTGATAGAATTACGATGCATTCTTATATAAACGGTAATATAAAATGATCTAATCGGGTCTCTGTTTGCCTTATCCTAGAAGTTTAATAGTGCATTTCACTCGTCATTTCATGCGCTTTGAGATGCCTCTTAGCCCAATAAGCTATCTGAAATAGGAGCGACGTAAATTGAACAAATGTGATAGAATTTCGCTCAATTCTTATATTAACCAAAATATAAAATGATCTAATCGGGTCTCTGATTGCCCTATCATAGAAGTTTAATAGAGCATTTTACTGGCCATTCCACGCGCTTTAAGATGCCGCCTAGCCCAGTACGCTATCTGAAATAGGAGCGACGTAAGTTGAACAAATGTGATAGAATTACGCTGAATTCTTATATTAACCGTAATATAAAATGATCTAATCGGGTCTCTGTTTGCCTTACCCTAGAAGTTTAATAGTGCATTTTACTCGCCATTTCATGCGCTTTGAGATGCCGCTTAGCCCAATACACTATCTAAAATAGTAGCGACGTAAATTGAACAATTGTGATAGAATTTCGCTGAATTCTTATATTAACCAAAATATAAAATGATCTAGTCGGGTCTCCGGTTGCCCTATCATAGTAGTTTAATAGTGCATTTCACTCGTCATTTCATGCGCTTTAAGATGCCGCCTAGCCCAGTACGCTATCTGAAATTGGAGCGACGCAAATTGAACAAATGTGATAGAATTATTCTGAATTCTTAAATAAACCATAATATGAAATGATCTAATCGGGTCTCTGTTTGTCCTACCCTAGAAGTTTAACAGTGCATTTTACTCGCCATTTCATGCTCTTTGCGATGCCGCTTAGCCCAATACGCTATCTGAAACAGGAGCGACGTAAATTGAACAAATGTGATAGAATTTCCCTGAATACTTATATTAACCTTAACGTAAAATGATCTAATCGGGTCACTGTTCGCCCTACCCTAGAAGTTTAATAGTGCATTTCACTCGCCATTTCATGAGCTTTGAGGTGCCGCTTAGCCCAATACGCTATCTGAAATATGAGCGACGTAAATTGAACAAATGTGATAGAATTTCGCTGAATTCTTAAATTAACTATAATATAAAATTATCTAATCAGATCTCTTATTGCCCTATCATAGAAGTTTAATAGTGCATTTTACTCGCCATTCCACGCGCTTTAAGGTGCCGCCTAGCCCAGTACGCTATCTGAAATAGGAGCGACGTAAGTTGAACAAATGTGATAGAATTACGCTGAATTCTTATATTAACCGTAATATCAAATGATCTAATCGGGTCTCTGTTTGCCTTATCCTAGAAGTTTAATAGTGCTTTTTACTCGCCAATCCTTGCGCTTTGAGATGCCGCTTAGCCCAATACGCTATCTGAAATATCAGCGACGTAAATTGAACAAATGTGATAGAATTACGCTGAATTCTTATATTAACCGTAATATAAAATGATGTAATCGGGTCTCTGTTTGCCTTATCCTAGAAGTTTAATCTTGCATTTCACTCGTCATTTCATGCGCTTCCAGATGCCTCTTAGCCCAATAAGCTATCTGAAATAGGAGCGACGTAAATTGAACAAATGTGATAGAATTATTCTGAATTCTTAAATAGACCATAATATGAAATGATCTAATCGGTTCACTGTTTGCCCTACCCTAGAAGTTTAACAGTGCATTTTACTCGCCATTTCATGCGCTTTGAGATGCCGCTTAGCCCAATACGCTATCTGAAATAGGAGCGTCGTACATTGAACAAACGTGATAGAATTACCCTGAATTCTTATATTAACCTTAATGTAAAATGATCTAATCGGTTCTCTGTTCGCCCTACCCTAGAAGTTTAATAGTGCCTTTCACTCGTCATTTCATGCGCTTTGAGATGCCGCTTAGCGCAATACGCTATCTGATATAGGAGCGACGTAAATTGAACAAATGTGATAGAATTTCGCTGAATTCTTATAATAATCTTAATATAAAATGATCTAATCGGGTCTTTATTCGCCCAACCCGAGAAGTTTAATAGTGCATTTCACTCGTCATTTCATGCGCTTTGAGATGCCGCTTAGCCCAATACGCTAACTGAAATAGGAGCGACGTAAATTGAACAAATGTGATAGAATTTCCCTGAATTCTTATATTAACCGTAATATAAAATGATCTAATCGGGTCTCTGATTGCCCTATCATAGAAGTTTAATAGTGCATTCTACTCGCCAATCCACGCGCTTTAAGATTCCGCCTAGCCCAGTACGCTACCTGAAATAGGAGCGACGTAAATTGAACAAATGTGATTGAATTTGGCTGAATTCTCAAATTAACCATAATATGAAATGATCTAATCGGGTCTCTGTTTGCCCTACACTAGAAGTTTAATAGTGCATTTTACTCGCCATTTCATGCGCTTTGAGATGGCGCTTAGCCCAATACGCTATCTGAAATAGGAGCGACGTAAATTGAACGAATGTGATAGAATTTCGCTGGATTCTTATAATAACCAAAATATAAAATGATCTAATCTGGTCTCTGATAGCCCTACCATAGAAGATTAATAGTGCATTTTACCCGCCATTCCACGCGCTTTAAGATGCCGCCTAGCCCAGTACGCTATCTGAAATAGGAGCGACGTACGTTGAACAAATGTGATAGAATTACGCTGAATTCTTATATTAACCGTA
>CAKAJE020001772.1:37500-40000 GCA_916610135.2 Macropis europaea | reverse complement strand
CCGTCCCGGACTAACGCAACCTAACCCAACCTAAACCCCAGACTAACCCAACCTAACCCCAAACTAACCCAACATAACCCCAAACTAACCCAACCTAACCCGTCCCGGACTAACCGCGCGCCGACTTTACCGGTTCTCGGGGGCTTTTGCCGACATAACTCGTCCCGGAGTACTCAATACGCCGCTGGAGCTTGGAAAAGTCACTAGATTCGGGCGAAAGCAATACGCCGCTGGCACTTTGCGAAAGTTACTAGATCAGGGCGAAACGAATACGCCGCTGGCACTTTGAAAAAGGTTACTGGGATAGTTCGAAACCAGTACGCAGCTGGAACTTTGAAAAATTTCGCTCCGGAGCTACCGGTCGGACGCGTTTTTTCGACTTTGCTCGTTAATTCGGTCCGGGAGGTACCGGTTTTTTCTGCCACGGCGGGCTAGTTTCGTCCTCGGAAGCGGGATCTAACGTTGATTTTTCGATTTTTTCATTTTTTCGACCACTTCCCCCGGAGGGGGGAAAAAAATTTTTGAAATTTCGAAAAATTCAACGACGGCTCCCGGTTCGTCGTCGCAACACGTGGCGAGGGTTAAAATTTCAGCGATGTCGGCCCGTCGGAACGGCCGCAATGCTCGCAGGAAGCCGCTCGTTCGGAGCGCGGCGCGCGCTCCACGTGCCGGCCGGCCGGTAGGTTCGGGCGGAAGCTTGGAAAAATTTCGCTGGATGCGTCCCTGTCGGACGCGTTTTTTCGACTTTGCTCGTTAATTCGGTCCGGGAGGTACCGGTTTTTTCTGCCACGGCGGGCTAGTTTCGTCCTCGGAAGCGGGATCTAACGTTGATTTTTCGATTTTTTCATTTTTTCGACCACTTCCCCCGGAGGGGGGAAAAAAATTTTTGAAATTTCGAAAAATTCAACGACGGCTCCCGGTTCGTCGTCGCAACACGTGGCGAGGGTTAAAATTTCAGCGATGTCGGCCCGTCGGAACGGCCGCAATGCTCGCAGGAAGCCGCTCGTTCGGAGCGCGGCGCGCGCTCCACGTGCCGGCCGGCCGGTAGGTTCGGGCGGAAGCTTGGAAAAATTTCGCTGGATGCGTCCCTGTCGGACGCGTTTTTTCGACTTTGCTCGTTAATTCGGTCCGGGAGGTACCGGTTTTTTCTGCCACGGCGGGCTAGTTTCGTCCTCGGAAGCGGGATCTAACGTTGATTTTTCGATTTTTTCATTTTTTCGACCACTTCCCCCGGAGGGGGGAAAAAAATTTTTGAAATTTCGAAAAATTCAACGACGGCTCCCGGTTCGTCGTCGCAACACGTGGCGAGAGTTAAAATTTCAGCGATGTCGGCCCGTCGGAACGGCCGCAATGCTCGCAGGAAGCCGCTCGTTCGGAGCGCGGCGCGCGCTCCACGTGCCGGCCGGCCGGTAGGTCCGGGCGGAAGCTTGGAAAAATTTCGCTGGACGCGTCCCTGTCGGACGCGTTTTTTCGACTTTGCTCGTTAATTCGGTCCGGGAGGTACCGGTTTTTTCTGCCACGGCGGGCTAGTTTCGTCCTCGGAAGCGGGATCTAACGTTGATTTTTCGATTTTTTCATTTTTTCGACCACTTCCCCCGGAGGGGGGAAAAAAATTTTTGAAATTTCGAAAAATTCATCGACGGCTCCCGGTTCGTCGTCGCAACACGTGGCGAGGGTTAAAATTTCAGCGATGTCGGCCCGTCGGAACGGCCGCAATGCTCGCAGGAAGCCGCTCGTTCGGAGCGCGGCGCGCGCTCCACGTGCCGGCCGGCCGGTAGGTCCGGGCGGAAGCTTGGAAAAATTTCGCTGGATGCGTCCCTGTCGGACGCGTTTTTTCGACTTTTCTCGTTAATTCGGTCCGGGAGGTACCGGTTTTTTCTGCCACGGCGGGCTAGTTTCGTCCTCGGAAGCGGGATCTAACGTTGATTTTTCGATTTTTTCATTTTTTCGACCACTTCCCCCGGAGGGGGGAAAAAAATTTTTGAAATTTCGAAAAATTCAACGACGGCTCCCGGTTCGTCGTCGCAACACGTGGCGAGAGTTAAAATTTCAGCGATGTCGGCCCGTCGGAACGGCCGCAATGCACGTAGGAAGCCGCTCGTTCGGAGCGCGGCGCGCGCTCCACGTGCCGGCCGGCCGGTAGGTCCGGGCGGAAGCTTGGAAAAATTTCGCTGGACGCGTCCCTGTCGGACGCGTTTTTTCGACTTTTCTCGTTAATTCGGTCCGGGAGGTACCGGTTTTTTCTGCCACGGCGGGCTAGTTTCGTCCTCGGAAGCGGGATCTAACGTTGATTTTTCGATTTTTTCATTTTTTCGACCACTTCCCCCGGAGGGGGGAAAAAAATTTTTGAAATTTCGAAAAATTCAACGACGGCTCCCGGTTCGTCGTCGCAACACGTGGCGAGAGTTAAAATTTCAGCGATGTCGGCCCGTCGGAACGGCCGCAATGCACGTAGGAAGCCGCTCGTTCGGAGCGCGGCGCGCGCTCCACGTGCCGGCCG
>CAKAJE020001772.1:17500-25000 GCA_916610135.2 Macropis europaea | reverse complement strand
CCTAACCCCAAACTAACCCAACCTAACCCCAAACTAACCCAGCCTAACCCAACCTAACCCCAGACTAACCCAACATAACCCCAAACTAACCCAACATAACCCCAAACTAACCCAACCTAACCCCAAACTAACCCAGCCTAACCCAGCCTAACCCAACCTAACCCCAGACTAACGCAACATAACCCCAAACTAACCCAACATAACCCCAAACTAACGCAACCTAACCCAACCTAACCCCAGACTAACCCAACCTAACCCCAAACTAACCCAACCTAACCCGCCCCGGACTAACGCAACCTAACCCAACCTAACCCCAGACTAACCCAACCTAACCCCAGACTAACCCAACATAACCCCAAACTAACCCAACATAACCCCAAACTAACCCAACCTAACCCCAAACTAACCCAGCCTAACCCAACCTAACCCCAGACTAACCCAACATAACCCCAAACTAACGCAACCTAACCCAACCTAACCCCAGACTAACCCAACCTAACCCCAAACCAACCCAACCTAACCCGTCCCGGACTAACGCAACCTAACCCAACCTAACCCCAGACTAACCCAACCTAACCCCAAACTAACCCAACCTAACCCGCCCCGGACTAACGCAACCTAACCCAACCTAACCCCAGACTAACCCAACCTAACCCCAGACTAACCCAACATAACCCCAAACTAACCCAACATAACCCCAAACTAACCCAACCTAACCCCAAACTAACCCAGCCTAACCCAACCTAACCCCAGACTAACCCAACATAACCCCAAACTAACGCAACCTAACCCAACCTAACCCCAGACTAACCCAACCTAACCCCAAACCAACCCAACCTAACCCGTCCCGGACTAACGCAACCTAACCCAACCTAAACCCCAGACTAACCCAACCTAACCCCAAACTAACCCAACATAACCCCAAACTAACCCAACCTAACCCGTCCCGGACTAACCGCGCGCCGACTTTACCGGTTCTCGGGGGCTTTTGCCGACATAACTCGTCCCGGAGTACTCAATACGCCGCTGGAGCTTGGAAAAGTCACTAGATTCGGGCGAAAGCAATACGCCGCTGGCACTTTGCGAAAGTTACTAGATCAGGGCGAAACGAATACGCCGCTGGCACTTTGAAAAAGGTTACTGGGATAGTTCGAAACCAGTACGCAGCTGGAACTTTGAAAAATTTCGCTCCGGAGCTACCGGTCGGACGCGTTTTTTCGACTTTGCTCGTTAATTCGGTCCGGGAGGTACCGGTTTTTTCTGCCACGGCGGGCTAGTTTCGTCCTCGGAAGCGGGATCTAACGTTGATTTTTCGATTTTTTCATTTTTTCGACCACTTCCCCCGGAGGGGGGAAAAAAATTTTTGAAATTTCGAAAAATTCAACGACGGCTCCCGGTTCGTCGTCGCAACACGTGGCGAGGGTTAAAATTTCAGCGATGTCGGCCCGTCGGAACGGCCGCAATGCTCGCAGGAAGCCGCTCGTTCGGAGCGCGGCGCGCGCTCCACGTGCCGGCCGGCCGGTAGGTTCGGGCGGAAGCTTGGAAAAATTTCGCTGGATGCGTCCCTGTCGGACGCGTTTTTTCGACTTTGCTCGTTAATTCGGTCCGGGAGGTACCGGTTTTTTCTGCCACGGCGGGCTAGTTTCGTCCTCGGAAGCGGGATCTAACGTTGATTTTTCGATTTTTTCATTTTTTCGACCACTTCCCCCGGAGGGGGGAAAAAAATTTTTGAAATTTCGAAAAATTCAACGACGGCTCCCGGTTCGTCGTCGCAACACGTGGCGAGGGTTAAAATTTCAGCGATGTCGGCCCGTCGGAACGGCCGCAATGCTCGCAGGAAGCCGCTCGTTCGGAGCGCGGCGCGCGCTCCACGTGCCGGCCGGCCGGTAGGTTCGGGCGGAAGCTTGGAAAAATTTCGCTGGATGCGTCCCTGTCGGACGCGTTTTTTCGACTTTGCTCGTTAATTCGGTCCGGGAGGTACCGGTTTTTTCTGCCACGGCGGGCTAGTTTCGTCCTCGGAAGCGGGATCTAACGTTGATTTTTCGATTTTTTCATTTTTTCGACCACTTCCCCCGGAGGGGGGAAAAAAATTTTTGAAATTTCGAAAAATTCAACGACGGCTCCCGGTTCGTCGTCGCAACACGTGGCGAGAGTTAAAATTTCAGCGATGTCGGCCCGTCGGAACGGCCGCAATGCTCGCAGGAAGCCGCTCGTTCGGAGCGCGGCGCGCGCTCCACGTGCCGGCCGGCCGGTAGGTCCGGGCGGAAGCTTGGAAAAATTTCGCTGGATGCGTCCCTGTCGGACGCGTTTTTTCGACTTTGCTCGTTAATTCGGTCCGGGAGGTACCGGTTTTTTCTGCCACGGCGGGCTAGTTTCGTCCTCGGAAGCGGGATCTAACGTTGATTTTTCGATTTTTTCATTTTTTCGACCACTTCCCCCGGAGGGGGGAAAAAAATTTTTGAAATTTCGAAAAATTCATCGACGGCTCCCGGTTCGTCGTCGCAACACGTGGCGAGGGTTAAAATTTCAGCGATGTCGGCCCGTCGGAACGGCCGCAATGCTCGCAGGAAGCCGCTCGTTCGGAGCGCGGCGCGCGCTCCACGTGCCGGCCGGCCGGTAGGTCCGGGCGGAAGCTTGGAAAAATTTCGCTGGATGCGTCCCTGTCGGACGCGTTTTTTCGACTTTTCTCGTTAATTCGGTCCGGGAGGTACCGGTTTTTTCTGCCACGGCGGGCTAGTTTCGTCCTCGGAAGCGGGATCTAACGTTGTTTTTTCGATTTTTTCATTTTTTCGACCACTTCCCCCGGAGGGGGGAAAAAAATTTTTGAAATTTCGAAAAATTCAACGACGGCTCCCGGTTCGTCGTCGCAACACGTGGCGAGAGTTAAAATTTCAGCGATGTCGGCCCGTCGGAACGGCCGCAATGCACGTAGGAAGCCGCTCGTTCGGAGCGCGGCGCGCGCTCCACGTGCCGGCCGGCCGGTAGGTCCGGGCGGAAGCTTGGAAAAATTTCGCTGGATGCGTCCCTGTCGGACGCGTTTTTTCGACTTTTCTCGTTAATTCGGTCCGGGAGGTACCGGTTTTTTCTGCCACGGCGGGCTAGTTTCGTCCTCGGAAGCGGGATCTAACGTTGATTTTTCGATTTTTTCATTTTTTCGACAACTTCCCCCGGAGGGGGGAAAAAAATTTTTGAAATTTCGAAAAATTCAACGACGGCTCCCGGTTCGTCGTCGCAACACGTGGCGAGAGTTAAAATTTCAGCGATGTCGGCCCGTCGGAACGGCCGCAATGCACGTAGGAAGCCGCTCGTTCGGAGCGCGGCGCGCGCTCCACGTGCCGGCCGGCCGGTAGGTTCGGGCGGAAGCTTGGAAAAATTTCGCTGGACGCGTCCCTGTCGGACGCGTTTTTTCGACTTTGCTCGTTAATTCGGTCCGGGAGGTACCGGTTTTTTCTGCCACGGCGGGCTAGTTTCGTCCTCGGAAGCGGGATCTAACGTTGATTTTTCGATTTTTTCATTTTTTCGACCACTTCCCCCGGAGGGGGGAAAAAAATTTTTGAAATTTCGAAAAATTCAACGACGGCTCCCGGTTCGTCGTCGCAACACGTGGCGAGAGTTAAAATTTCAGCGATGTCGGCCCGTCGGAACGGCCGCAATGCACGTAGGAAGCCGCTCGTTCGGAGCGCGGCGCGCGCTCCACGTGCCGGCCGGCCGGTAGGTCCGGGCGGAAGCTTGGAAAAATTTCGCTGGATGCGTCCCTGTCGGACGCGTTTTTTCGACTTTTCTCGTTAATTCGGTCCGGGAGGTACCGGTTTTTTCTGCCACGGCGGGCTAGTTTCGTCCTCGGAAGCGGGATCTAACGTTGATTTTTCGATTTTTTCATTTTTTCGACCACTTCCCCCGGAGGGGGGAAAAAAATTTTTGAAATTTCGAAAAATTCAACGACGGCTCCCGGTTCGTCGTCGCAACACGTGGCGAGAGTTAAAATTTCAGCGATGTCGGCCCGTCGGAACGGCCGCAATGCACGTAGGAAGCCGCTCGTTCGGAGCGCGGCGCGCGCTCCACGTGCCGGCCGGCCGGTAGATTCGGGCGGAAGCTTGGAAAAATTTCGCTGGACGCGTCCCTGTCGGACGCGTTTTTTCGACTTTGCTCGTTAATTCGGTCCGGGAGGTACCGGTTTTTTCTGCCACGGCGGGCTAGTTTCGTCCTCGGAAGCGGGATCTAACGTTGATTTTTCGATTTTTTCATTTTTTCGACCACTTCCCCCGGAGGGGGGAAAAAAATTTTTGAAATTTCGAAAAATTCAACGACGGCTCCCGGTTCGTCGTCGCAACACGTGGCGAGAGTTAAAATTTCAGCGATGTCGGCCCGTCGGAACGGCCGCAATGCACGGAGGAAGCCGCTCGTTCGGAGCGCGGCGCGCGCTCCACGTGCCGGCCGGCCGGTAGGTCCGGGCGGAAGCTTGGAAAAATTTCGCTGGATGCGTCCCTGTCGGACGCGTTTTTTCGACTTTTCTCGTTAATTCGGTCCGGGAGGTACCGGTTTTTTCTGCCACGGCGGGCTAGTTTCGTCCTCGGAAGCGGGATCTAACATTGATTTTTCGATTTTTTCATTTTTTCGACCACTTCCCCCGGAGGGGGGAAAAAAATTTTTGAAATTTCGAAAAATTCAACGACGGCTCCCGGTTCGTCGTCGCAACACGTGGCGAGAGTTAAAATTTCAGCGATGTCGGCCCGTCGGAACGGCCGCAATGCACGTAGGAAGCCGCTCGTTCGGAGCGCGGCGCGCGCTCCACGTGCCGGCCGGCCGGTAGGTCCGGGCGGAAGCTTGGAAAAATTTCGCTGGATGCGTCCCTGTCGGACGCGTTTTTTCGACTTTTCTCGTTAATTCGGTCCGGGAGGTACCGGTTTTTTCTGCCACGGCGGGCTAGTTTCGTCCTCGGAAGCGGGATCTAACGTTGATTTTTCGATTTTTTCATTTTTTCGACAACTTCCCCCGGAGGGGGGAAAAAAATTTTTGAAATTTCGAAAAATTCAACGACGGCTCCCGGTTCGTCGTCGCAACACGTGGCGAGGGTTAAAATTTCAGCGATGTCGGCCCGTCGGAACGGCCGCAATGCTCGCAGGAAGCCGCTCGTTCGGAGCGCGGCGCGCGCTCCACGTGCCGGCCGGCCGGTAGGTCCGGGCGGAAGCTTGGAAAAATTTCGCTGGATGCGTCCCTGTCGGACGCGTTTTTTCGACTTTTCTCGTTAATTCGGTCCGGGAGGTACCGGTTTTTTCTGCCACGGCGGGCTAGTTTCGTCCTCGGAAGCGGGATCTAACGTTGATTTTTCGATTTTTTCATTTTTTCGACCACTTCCCCCGGAGGGGGGAAAAAAATTTTTGAAATTTCGAAAAATTCAACGACGGCTCCCGGTTCGTCGTCGCAACACGTGGCGAGAGTTAAAATTTCAGCGATGTCGGCCCGTCGGAACGGCCGCAATGCACGTAGGAAGCCGCTCGTTCGGAGCGCGGCGCGCGCTCCACGTGCCGGCCGGCCGGTAGGTCCGGGCGGAAGCTTGGAAAAATTTCGCTGGATGCGTCCCTGTCGGACGCGTTTTTTCGACTTTTCTCGTTAATTCGGTCCGGGAGGTACCGGTTTTTTCTGCCACGGCGGGCTAGTTTCGTCCTCGGAAGCGGGATCTAACGTTGATTTTTCGATTTTTTCATTTTTTCGACAACTTCCCCCGGAGGGGGGAAAAAAATTTTTGAAATTTCGAAAAATTCAACGACGGCTCCCGGTTCGTCGTCGCAACACGTGGCGAGGGTTAAAATTTCAGCGATGTCGGCCCGTCGGAACGGCCGCAATGCTCGCAGGAAGCCGCTCGTTCGGAGCGCGGCGCGCGCTCCACGTGCCGGCCGGCCGGTAGGTCCGGGCGGAAGCTTGGAAAAATTTCGCTGGATGCGTCCCTATCGGACGCGTTTTTTCGACTTTGCTCGTTAATTCGGTCCGGGAGGTACCGGTTTTTTCTGCCACGGCGGGCTAGTTTCGTCCTCGGAAGCGGGATCTAACGTTGATTTTTCGATTTTTTCATTTTTTCGACCACTTCCCCCGGAGGGGGGAAAAAAATTTTTGAAATTTCGAAAAATTCATCGACGGCTCCCGGTTCGTCGTCGCAACACGTGGCGAGGGTTAAAATTTCAGCGATGTCGGCCCGTCGGAACGGCCGCAATGCTCGCAGGAAGCCGCTCGTTCGGAGCGCGGCGCGCGCTCCACGTGCCGGCCGGCCGGTAGGTCCGGGCGGAAGCTTGGAAAAATTTCGCTGGATGCGTCCCTGTCGGACGCGTTTTTTCGACTTTTCTCGTTAATTCGGTCCGGGAGGTACCGGTTTTTTCTGCCACGGCGGGCTAGTTTCGTCCTCGGAAGCGGGATCTAACGTTGATTTTTCGATTTTTTCATTTTTTCGACCACTTCCCCCGGAGGGGGGAAAAAAATTTTTGAAATTTCGAAAAATTCAACGACGGCTCCCGGTTCGTCGTCGCAACACGTGGCGAGGGTTAAAATTTCAGCGATGTCGGCCCGTCGGAACGGCCGCAATGCACGTAGGAAGCCGCTCGTTCGGAGCGCGGCGCGCGCTCCACGTGCCGGCCGGCCGGTAGGTCCGGGCGGAAGCTTGGAAAAATTTCGCTGGATGCGTCCCTGTCGGACGCGTTTTTTCGACTTTTCTCGTTAATTCGGTCCGGGAGGTACCGGTTTTTTCTGCCACGGCGGGCTAGTTTCGTCCTCGGAAGCGGGATCTAACATTGATTTTTCGATTTTTTCATTTTTTCGACCACTTCCCCCGGAGGGGGGAAAAAAATTTTTGAAATTTCGAAAAATTCAACGACGGCTCCCGGTTCGTCGTCGCAACACGTGGCGAGAGTTAAAATTTCAGCGATGTCGGCCCGTCGGAACGGCCGCAATGCACGGAGGAAGCCGCTCGTTCGGAGCGCGGCGCGCGCTCCACGTGCCGGCCGGCCGGTAGGTCCGGGCGGAAGCTTGGAAAAATTTCGCTGGATGCGTCCCTGTCGGACGCGTTTTTTCGACTTTTCTCGTTAATTCGGTCCGGGAGGTACCGGTTTTTTCTGCCACGGCGGGCTAGTTTCGTCCTCGGAAGCGGGATCTAACGTTGATTTTTCGATTTTTTCATTTTTTCGACCACTTCCCCCGGAGGGGGGAAAAAAATTTTTGAAATTTCGAAAAATTCAACGACGGCTCCCGGTTCGTCGTCGCAACACGTGGCGAGAGTTAAAATTTCAGCGATGTCGGCCCGTCGGAACGGCCGCAATGCACGTAGGAAGCCGCTCGTTCGGAGCGCGGCGCGCGCTCCACGTGCCGGCCGGCCGGTAGGTCCGGGCGGAAGCTTGGAAAAATTTCGCTGGATGCGTCCCTGTCGGACGCGTTTTTTCGACTTTTCTCGTTAATTCGGTCCGGGAGGTACCGGTTTTTTCTGCCACGGCGGGCTAGTTTCGTCCTCGGAAGCGG
>CAKAJE020001772.1:0-5000 GCA_916610135.2 Macropis europaea | reverse complement strand
CAACATAACCCCAAACTAACCCAACATAACCCCAGACTAACCCAACATAACCCCAAACTAACCCAACCTAACCCCAAACTAACCCAGCCTAACCCCAAACTAACCCAGCCTAACCCAACCTAACCCCAGACTAACGCAACATAACCCCAAACTAACCCAACATAACCCCAAACTAACGCAACCTAACCCAACCTAACCCCAGACTAACCCAACCTAACCCCAAACTAACCCAACCTAACCCGCCCCGGACTAACGCAACCTAACCCAACCTAACCCCAGACTAACCCAACCTAACCCCAAACTAACCCAACCTAACCCCAAACTAACCCAGCCTAACCCAACCTAACCCCAGACTAACCCAACATAACCCCAAACTAACCCAACATAACCCCAAACTAACCCAACCTAACCCCAAACTAACCCAGCCTAACCCAGCCTAACCCAACCTAACCCCAGACTAACGCAACATAACCCCAAACTAACCCAACATAACCCCAAACTAACGCAACCTAACCCAACCTAACCCCAGACTAACCCAACCTAACCCCAAACTAACCCAACCTAACCCGCCCCGGACTAACGCAACCTAACCCAACCTAACCCCAGACTAACCCAACCTAACCCCAGACTAACCCAACATAACCCCAAACTAACCCAACATAACCCCAAACTAACCCAACCTAACCCCAAACTAACCCAGCCTAACCCAACCTAACCCCAGACTAACCCAACATAACCCCAAACTAACGCAACCTAACCCAACCTAACCCCAGACTAACCCAACCTAACCCCAAACCAACCCAACCTAACCCGTCCCGGACTAACGCAACCTAACCCAACCTAACCCCAGACTAACCCAACCTAACCCCAAACTAACCCAACCTAACCCGCCCCGGACTAACGCAACCTAACCCAACCTAACCCCAGACTAACCCAACCTAACCCCAGACTAACCCAACATAACCCCAAACTAACCCAACATAACCCCAAACTAACCCAACCTAACCCCAAACTAACCCAGCCTAACCCAACCTAACCCCAGACTAACCCAACATAACCCCAAACTAACGCAACCTAACCCAACCTAACCCCAGACTAACCCAACCTAACCCCAAACCAACCCAACCTAACCCGTCCCGGACTAACGCAACCTAACCCAACCTAAACCCCAGACTAACCCAACCTAACCCCAAACTAACCCAACATAACCCCAAACTAACCCAACCTAACCCGCCCCGGACTAACCGCGCGCCGACTTTACCGGTTCTCGGGGGCTTTTGCCGACATAACTCGTCCCGGAGTACTCAATACGCCGCTGGAGCTTGGAAAAGTCACTAGATTCGGGCGAAAGCAATACGCCGCTGGCACTTTGCGAAAGTTACTAGATCAGGGCGAAACGAATACGCCGCTGGCACTTTGAAAAAGGTTACTGGGATAGTTCGAAACCAGTACGCTGCTGGAACTTTGAAAAATTTCGCTCCGGAGCTACCGGTCGGACGCGTTTTTTCGACTTTGCTCGTTAATTCGGTCCGGGAGGTACCGGTTTTTTCTGCCACGGCGGGCTAGTTTCGTCCTCGGAAGCGGGATCTAACGTTGATTTTTCGATTTTTTCATTTTTTCGACCACTTCCCCCGGAGGGGGGAAAAAAATTTTTGAAATTTCGAAAAATTCAACGACGGCTCCCGGTTCGTCGTCGCAACACGTGGCGAGGGTTAAAATTTCAGCGATGTCGGCCCGTCGGAACGGCCGCAATGCTCGCAGGAAGCCGCTCGTTCGGAGCGCGGCGCGCGCTCCACGTGCCGGCCGGCCGGTAGGTTCGGGCGGAAGCTTGGAAAAATTTCGCTGGATGCGTCCCTGTCGGACGCGTTTTTTCGACTTTGCTCGTTAATTCGGTCCGGGAGGTACCGGTTTTTTCTGCCACGGCGGGCTAGTTTCGTCCTCGGAAGCGGGATCTAACGTTGATTTTTCGATTTTTTCATTTTTTCGACCACTTCCCCCGGAGGGGGGAAAAAAATTTTTGAAATTTCGAAAAATTCAACGACGGCTCCCGGTTCGTCGTCGCAACACGTGGCGAGGGTTAAAATTTCAGCGATGTCGGCCCGTCGGAACGGCCGCAATGCTCGCAGGAAGCCGCTCGTTCGGAGCGCGGCGCGCGCTCCACGTGCCGGCCGGCCGGTAGGTCCGGGCGGAAGCTTGGAAAAATTTCGCTGGATGCGTCCCTGTCGGACGCGTTTTTTCGACTTTGCTCGTTAATTCGGTCCGGGAGGTACCGGTTTTTTCTGCCACGGCGGGCTAGTTTCGTCCTCGGAAGCGGGATCTAACGTTGATTTTTCGATTTTTTCATTTTTTCGACCACTTCCCCCGGAGGGGGGAAAAAAATTTTTGAAATTTCGAAAAATTCATCGACGGCTCCCGGTTCGTCGTCGCAACACGTGGCGAGGGTTAAAATTTCAGCGATGTCGGCCCGTCGGAACGGCCGCAATGCTCGCAGGAAGCCGCTCGTTCGGAGCGCGGCGCGCGCTCCACGTGCCGGCCGGCCGGTAGGTCCGGGCGGAAGCTTGGAAAAATTTCGCTGGATGCGTCCCTGTCGGACGCGTTTTTTTCGACTTTTCTCGTTAATTCGGTCCGGGAGGTACCGGTTTTTTCTGCCACGGCGGGCTAGTTTCGTCCTCGGAAGCGGGATCTAACGTTGATTTTTCGATTTTTTCATTTTTTCGACCACTTCCCCCGGAGGGGGGAAAAAAATTTTTGAAATTTCGAAAAATTCAACGACGGCTCCCGGTTCGTCGTCGCAACACGTGGCGAGAGTTAAAATTTCAGCGATGTCGGCCCGTCGGAACGGCCGCAATGCACGTAGGAAGCCGCTCGTTCGGAGCGCGGCGCGCGCTCCACGTGCCGGCCGGCCGGTAGGTCCGGGCGGAAGCTTGGAAAAATTTCGCTGGATGCGTCCCTGTCGGACGCGTTTTTTTCGACTTTTCTCGTTAATTCGGTCCGGGAGGTACCGGTTTTTTCTGCCACGGCGGGCTAGTTTCGTCCTCGGAAGCGGGATCTAACGTTGATTTTTCGATTTTTTCATTTTTTCGACCACTTCCCCCGGAGGGGGGAAAAAAATTTTTGAAATTTCGAAAAATTCAACGACGGCTCCCGGTTCGTCGTCGCAACACGTGGCGAGAGTTAAAATTTCAGCGATGTCGGCCCGTCGGAACGGCCGCAATGCACGTAGGAAGCCGCTCGTTCGGAGCGCGGCGCGCGCTCCACGTGCCGGCCGGCCGGTAGGTTCGGGCGGAAGCTTGGAAAAATTTCGCTGGACGCGTCCCTGTCGGACGCGTTTTTTCGACTTTGCTCGTTAATTCGGTCCGGGAGGTACCGGTTTTTTCTGCCACGGCGGGCTAGTTTCGTCCTCGGAAGCGGGATCTAACGTTGATTTTTCGATTTTTTCATTTTTTCGACCACTTCCCCCGGAGGGGGGAAAAAAATTTTTGAAATTTCGAAAAATTCAACGACGGCTCCCGGTTCGTCGTCGCAACACGTGGCGAGAGTTAAAATTTCAGCGATGTCGGCCCGTCGGAACGGCCGCAATGCACGTAGGAAGCCGCTCGTTCGGAGCGCGGCGCGCGCTCCACGTGCCGGCCGGCCGGTAGGTCCGGGCGGCTTCCTGCGAGCATTGCGGCCGTTCCGACGGGCCGACATCGCTGAAATTTTAACCCTCGCCACGTGTTGCGACGACGAACCGGGAGCCGTCGATGAATTTTTCGAAATTTCAAAAATTTTTTTCCCCCCTCCGGGGGAAGTGGTCGAAAAAATGAAAAAATCGAAAAATCAACGTTAGATCCCGCTTCCGAGGACGAAACTAGCCCGCCGTGGCAGAAAAAAACCGGTACCTCCCGGACCGAATTAACGAGCAAAGTCGAAAAAACGCGTCCGACAGGGACGCATCCAGCGAAATTTTTCCAAGCTTCCGCCCGGACCTACCGGCCGGCCGGCACGTGGAGCGCGCGCCGCGCTCCGAACGAGCGGCTTCCTGCGAGCATTGCGGCCGTTCCGACGGGCCGACATCGCTGAAATTTTAACCCTCGCACGTGTTGCGACGACGAACCGGGAGCCGTCGTTGAATTTTTCGAAATTTCAAAAATTTTTTTCCCCCCTCCGGGGGAAGTGGTCGAAAAAAATGAAAAAATCGAAAAATCAACGTTAGATCCCGCTTCCGAGGACGAAACTAGCCCGCCGTGGCAGAAAAAACCGGTACCTCCCGGACCGAATTAACGAGCAAAGTCGAAAAAAACGCGTCCGACAGGGACGCATCCAGCGAAATTTTTCCAAGCTTTCCGCCCGAACCTACCGGCCGGCCGGCACGTGGAGCGCGCGCCGCGCTCCGAACGAGCGGCTTCCTGCGAGCATTGCGGCCGTTCCGACGGGCCGACATCGCTGAAATTTTAACCCTCGCCACGTGTTGCGACGACGAACCGGGAGCCGTCGTTGAATTTTTCGAAATTTCAAAAAATTTTTTCCCCCCTCCGGGGGAAGTGGTCGAAAAAATGAAAAAATCGAAAAATCAACGTTAGATCCCGCTTCCGAGGACGAAACTAGCCCGCCGTGGCAGAAAAAAACCGGTACCTCCCGGACCGAATTAACGAGCAAAGTCGAAAAAAAACGCGTCGACAGGGACGCGTCCAGCGAAATTTTTCCAAGCTTCCGCCCGAACCTACCGGCCGGCCGGCACGTGGAGCGCGCGCCGCGCTCCGAACGAGCGGCTTCCTGCGAGCATTGCGGCCGTTCCGACGGGCCGACATCGCTGAAATTTTAACCCTCGCCACGTGTTGCGACGACGAACCGGGGAGCCGTCGTTGAATTTTTCGAAATTTCAAAAATTTTTTTCCCCCCTCCGGGGGAAGTGGTCGAAAAAAATGAAAAAATCGAAAAATCAACGTTAGATCCCGCTTCCGAGGACGAAACTAGCCCGCCGTGGCAGAAAAAACCGGTACCTCCCGGACCGAATTAAC
>CAKAJE020001771.1:0-26297 GCA_916610135.2 Macropis europaea | reverse complement strand
TCACTATTAAACTTCTAGGGTAGGGCAAACAGAGACCCGATTAGATCATTTTATATTATGGTTAATTTAAGAGTTCATCAAAATTCTGTCACATTTGTTCAATTTACGTCGCTCCTATTTCGGATAGCGTACTGGGCGAGGCGGCATCCTAAAGCGCGTGGAGTGGTGAGTAAAATGCACTATTAATCTTCTATGATAGGGCAATCAGAGACCCGATTAGATCATTTTATATTATGGTTAATATAAGAATTCAGCGAAATTCTATCACATTTGTTCAATTTACGTCGCTCGTATTTCAGATAGCGTATTGGGCTAAGCGGCATCTCAAAGCGCATGAAATGGCGAGGAAAATGCACTATTAAACGTCTAGGGTAGGGCAAACAGAGACCCGATTAGATCATTTTATGTTATGGTTAATTTAAGAATTCAGCAAAATTCTATCACATTTGTTCAATTTACGTCGCTCCTATTTCAGATAGCGTACTGGCCTAGGCGGCAACTTAAAGCGCGTGGAATGGCGAGTAAAACGCACTATTAAGCTTCTATGATAGGGCAATCAGTGACCCGAGTAGATCATTTTATATTTTGTTTAATATAAGATTTCAGGGAAATTCTATCACATTTGTTCAATTTACGTAGCTCCTATTTCAGATAGCGTATTGGGCTAAGAGGCATCTGAAGGCGCATGAAATGGCGAGTAAAATGCACTATTAATCTTCTAGGGTTGGGCAAACAGAGACCCGATTAGATCATTTTATATTATGGTTAATTTAAGATGTCAGCTAAATTTTATCACATCTGTTCAATTTACGTCGCTCCTATTTCAGATAGCGTACTGGGCGAGGCGGCATCTTGAAGCGCGTGGAATGGCGAGTAAAGTGCACTACTAAACTTCTATGGTAGGGCGAACAGAGACCCGATTAGATCATTTTATATTATGGTTAATTTAAGAATTCAGCAAAATTCGATCACTCTTGTTCAATTTACGTCGCTCGTATTTCAGATAGCGTACTGGGCTAGGCGGCATCTTAAAGCGCGTGGAATGGCGAGTAAAATGCACTATTAAACTTCTAGGCTAGGGCGAACAGAGACCAGATTAGATCATTTTACATTCTGGTTAATAAAATAATTCAGCGAAATTCTATCACCTTTGTTCAACTTTCGTCGCTCCTATTTCAGATAGCGTATTGGGCTAAGCGGCATCTCAAAGCGCATGAAATGGCGAGTAAAATGCACTATTAAACTTCTAGGGTAGGGCAAACAGAGACCCGATTAGATCATTTTATATTATTGTTAATTTAAGAATTCAGCAAAATTCTGTCACATTTGTTCAATTTACGTCGCTCCTATTTCGGATAGCGTACTGGGCGAGGCGGCATCCTAAAGCGCGTGGAGTGGCGAGTAAAATGCACTATTAATCTTCTATGATAGGGCAATCAGAGACCCGATTAGATCATTTTATATTTTGGTTAATATAAGAATTCAGCGAAATTCTATCACATTTGTTCAATTTACGTCGCTCCTATTTCAGATAGCTTATTGGGCTAAGCGGCATGTCTAAGCGCATGAAATGGCGACTAAAATGCACTATTAAACTTCTAGGGTGGGGCAAGCAGAGACCCGATTAGATCATTTTATATTATGGTTAATTTAAGAATTCAGCAAAATTCTATCACATTCGTTCAATTTAGGTCGCTCCTATTTCAGATAGCGTACTGGGATAGGCGGCATCTTAAAGCGCGTGGAATGCCGAGTAAAATCCACTATTAAACTTCTAGGCTAGGGCGAACAGAGACCAGATTAGATCATTTTACATTCTGGTTAATAAAATAATTCAGCGAAATTCTATCACATTTGTTCATCTTTCGTCGCTCATATTTCAGATAGCGTATTGGGCTAAGCGGCATCTCAAAGCGCATGAAATGGCGAGTAAAATGCACTATTAAACTTCTAGGGTAGGGCAATCAGTGACCCGATTAGATCATTTTATATTATAGTTAATTTAAGAATTCAGCGAAATTCTATCACATTTGTTCAACTTACGTCGCTCCTAATTTAGATAGCGTACTGGGCTAGGCGGAATCTTAAAGCGCGTGGAATGGCGAGTAAAATGCACTATTAAACTTCTATGATAGGGCAATCAGAGACCAGACTAGATCATTTTATGCTTTGGTTAATATAAGAATTCAGCGAAATTCTATCACATTTGTTCAATTTACGTCGCTCCTATTTCAGATAGCGAATTGGGCTAGGCGGCATCTCAAAGCGCATGAAATGACGAGTGAAATGCACTATTATACTTCTTGGGTAGGGCGAACAGAGACCCGAAGAGATCATTTTACATTAAGGTGAATATAAGAATGCAGCGTAATTCTGTCACATTTGTTCAACTTACGTCGCTCCTATTTCAGATAGCGTATTGGGTTAAGCGTCATCTCAAAGCGCATGAAATGACGAGTGAAATGCACTATTAAACTTCTAGGGTAGGGCGAACAGAGACCCGATTACATCATTTTACATTAAGGTTAATATAAGTAATCAGCGAGATTCTATCACACTTGTTCAATTTACGTCGCTTCTATTTCAGACAGCGTACTGGGCTAGGCGCATCTTAAATCGCGTGGAATGGCGAGTAAAGTGCACTATTAACCTTCTATGATAGGGCAATCAGAGACCAGATTAGATCATTTTATACTTTGGTTAATATAAGAATTCAGCGAAATTCTATCACATTTGTTCAATTTACGTGGCTCCTATTTCAGATAGCGTATTGGGTTAGGCGGCATGTTAAAGCGCGTGGAATGGCGAGTAATATGCACCACTAAACTTCTATGATAGGGCAATCAGAGACCCGATTAGATCATTTTATATTTTGGTTAATATAAGAATTCAGCGAAATTCTATCACATTTGTTCAATTTACGTCGCTCCTATTACAGATAACTTATTGTGCTTAGCGGCATCTCAAAGCGCATGAAGTGGCGAGTGAAATGCACTATTAAACTTTTAGGGTAGGGCAAACAGAGACCCGATTAGGTCATTTTATATTATGGTTAATTTAAGAATTCAGCGAAATTCTATCACATTTGTTCAATTTACGTCGCTCCTATTACAGATAGCTTATTGGGCTCAGCGGCATCTCAAAGCGCATGAAATGACGAGTGAAATGCACTATTAAACTTCTAGGCTAGGGCGAACAGAGACCCGATTAGATCATTTTACATTAAGGTGAATTTAAGAATGCAGCGTAATTCTGTCACATTTGTTCAACTTACGTCGCTCCTATTTCAGATAGCGTATTGGGCTAAGCGGCATCTCAAGGCGCATGAAATGGCGAATAAAATGCGCTATTAAACTTCTAGGCTAGGGCGAACAGAGACCCGATTAGATCATTTTACATTATGGTTCTTAAAAGAATTCAGCGAAATTCTATCACATTTGTTCAACGTACGTCGCTCCTATTTCAGATAGCGTATTGGGATAAGCGGCATCGAAAAGCGCATGAAATGGCGAGTAAAATGCACAATTAAACTACTAGGGTGGGGCAAACAGAAACCCGATTAGATCATTTTATATTGTGGTTAATTTAAGAATTCAGCGAAATTCTATCACATTTGTTCAACTTACGTCGCTCCTATTTCAGATAGCGTATTGGGCTAAGCGGCATCACAAAGCGCATGAAATGTCGAGTGAAATGCACCATTAGACTTCTATGGTAGGGCGAACAGAGACCCGATTAGATCATTTTACATTAAGGTTAATATAAGGATTCACGGAAATTCTATCACATTTGTTCAATTTACGTCGCTCCTATTTCAGATAGCGTATTGGTCAATGCGGCATCTCAAAGCGCATGAAATGGCGAGTAAAATGCACTATTAAACTTCTATGGTAGGGCGAACAGAGACCCGATTAGATCATTTTACATTAAGGTTAATATAAGGACTCACGGAAATTCTATCACATTTGTTCAATTTACGTCGCTCCAATTTCAGATAGCGCATTGGGCTAAGCGGCATCTCAAAGCGCATGAAATGGCGAGTAAAATGCACTATTAAACTTCTAGGGTAGGGCAAACAGAGACCCGATTAGATGATTTTATATTATGGTTAATTTAAGAATTCAGCAAAATTCTATCACTCTTGTTCAACTTACGTCGCTCCTATTTCAGATAGCGTATTGGGCTAAGCGGCATCGCAAAGCACATGAATTGACGAGTGAAATGCACTATTAAACTTCTTGGGTAGGGCGAACAAAGACCCGATTAGATCATTTTACATTAAGGTTAATATAATAATTCAGCGAAATTCTATCACATTTGTTCAATTTACATCGCTCCTATTTCGGATAGCGACTTGTGCTAAGCGGCATCTCAAAGCGCAGGAAATGGCGAGTAAAATGCACTATTAAACTTCTAGGGTAGGGCAAACAGAGACCCGATTAGGTCATTTCATATTATGGTTAATTTAAGAGTTCAGAAAAATTCTATCACATTTGTTCAATTTACGTCGCTCCTATTTCAGATAGCGTACCCGGATAGGCGGCATCTTAAAGCGCGAGGAATGGCGAGTAAAATGCACTATTAAACTTCTCTGATAGGGCAATCAGAGACCCGATTAGATCATTTTATATTTTGGTTAATATAAGAATTCAGCGAAATTCTATCACATTTGTTCAATTAACGTCGCTCCAATTTCAGATAGCTTATTGGGCTAAGCGGCATCGCAAAGCGCATGAATTGACGAGTGAAATGCACTATTAAACTTCTTGGGTAGGGCGAACAAAGACCCGATTAGATCATTTTACATTAAGGTTAATATAAGAATTCAGCGAAATTCTATCACATTTGTTCAATTAACGTCGCTCCAATTTCAGATAGCTTATTGGGCTAAGCGGCATCGCAAAGCGCATGAATTGACGAGTGAAATGCACTATTAAACTTCTTGGGTAGGGCGAACAAAGACCCGATTAGATCATTTTACATTAAGGTTAATATAAGAATTCAGCGAAATTCTATCACATTTGTTCAATTTACGTCGCTCCAATTTCAGATAGCATATTGGGCTAAGCGGCATCGCAAAGCGCATGAATTGACGAGTGAAATGCACTATTAAACTTCTTGGGTAGGGCGAACAAAAACCCGATTAGATCATTTTACATTAAGGTTAATATAAGAATTCAGCGAAATTCTATCACATTTGTTCATTTTACATCGCTCCTATTTCGGATAGCGACTTGTGCTAAGCGGCATCTCAAAGCGCAGGAAATGGCGAGTAAAATGCACCATTAAACTTCTAGGGTAGGGCAAACAGAGACCCCATTAGATCATTTTATATTATGGTTAATTTAAGAATTCAGCGAAATTCTCTCACATTTGTTCAATTTACGTCGCTGATATTTCAGATGGCGTATTGGGCTAAGCGGCATCTCAAAGCGCAAGAAATGGCGAGTAAAATGTACTATTAAACTTCTAGGGTAGGGCAAACAGAGACCCGATTAGGTCATTTCATATTATGGTTAATTTAAGAATTCAGAAAAATTCTATCACATTTGTTCAATTTACGTCGCTCCTATTTCAGATAGCGTATTGGGCTATGCGGCATCTCAAAGCGCATGAAATGGCGAGTAAAATGCACTGTTAAACTTCTAGAGTAGGGCAAACAGAGACCCGATTAGATCATTTTATATTACGGTTAATATAAGAATGCAGCGTAATTCTATCACATTTGCTCAAGTTACGTCGCTCCTAATTCTGATAGCGTACTGGGCTAGGCGGCATCTTAAAGCGCGTGGAATGGCGAGTAAAATGCACTACTAATCTTCTATGATACGGTAATCAGAGACCCGATTAGATCATTTTATATTTTGTTTAATATAAGATTTCAGGGAAATTCTATCACATTTGTTTAATTTACGTCGCTCCTATTTCAGATAGCGTATTGGGCGAAGCGGCATCTCAAAGCGCATGAAATGGCGATTAAAATGCACTATTAAACTTCTAGGGTAGGGCAAGCAGAGACCCGATTAGATCATTTTATATTATGGTTAATTTAAGGATTCTGCAAAATTCTATCACATTCGTTCAATTTAGGTCGCTCCTATTTCAGATAGCGTACTGGGCTAGGCGGCAACTTAAAGCGTGTGGAATGGCGAGTAAAATTCACTATTAAACTTCTAGGGTAGGCCAAACAGAGACCCGATTAGATCATTTTATATTATGGTTAATTTAAGAGTTCATCAAAATTCTGTCACATTTGTTCAATTTACGTCGCTCCTATTTCGGATAGCGTACTGGGCGAGGCGGCATCCTAAAGCGCGTGGAGTGGCGAGTAAAATGCACTATTAATCTTCTATGATAGGGCAATCAGAGACCCGATTAGATCATTTTATGTTTTGGTTAATATAAGAATTCAGCGAAATTCTATCACATTTGTTCAATTTACGTCGCTCGTATTTCAGATAGCGTATTGGGCTAAGCGGCATCTCAAAGCGCATGAAATGGCGAGGAAAATGCACTATTAAACGTCTAGGGTAGGGCAAACAGAGACCCGATTAGATCATTTTATGTTATGGTTAATTTAAGAATTCAGCAAAATTCTATCACATTTGTTCAATTTACGTCGCTCCTATTTCAGATAGCGTACTGGCCTAGGCGGCAACTTAAAGCGCGTGGAATGGCGAGTAAAACGCACTATTAAACTTCTATGATAGGGCAATCAGTGACCCGAGTAGATCATTTTATATTTTGTTTAATATAAGATTTCAGGGAAATTCTATCACATTTGTTCAATTTACGTAGCTCCTATTTCAGATAGCGTATTGGGCTAAGAGGCATCTGAAGGCGCATGAAATGGCGAGTAAAATGCACTATTAATCTTCTAGGGTTGGGCAAACAGAGACCCGATTAGATCATTTTATATTATGGTTAATTTAAGATGTCAGCTAAATTTTATCACATCTGTTCAATATACGTCGCTCCTATTTCAGATAGCGTACTGGGCGAGGCGGCATCTTGAAGCGCGTGGAATGGCGAGTAAAGTGCACTACTAAACTTCTATGGTAGGGCGAACAGAGACCCGATTAGATCATTTTATATTATGGTTAATTTAAGAATTCAGCAAAATTCGATCACTCTTGTTCAATTTACGTCGCTCGTATTTCAGATAGCGTACTGGGCTAGGCGGCATCTTAAAGCGCGTGGAATGGCGAGTAAAATGCACTATTAAACTTCTAGGCTAGGGCGAACAGAGACCAGATTAGATCATTTTACATTCTGGTTAATAAAATAATTCAGCGAAATTCTATCACCTTTGTTCAACTTTCGTCGCTCCTATTTCAGATAGCGTATTGGGCTAAGCGGCATCTCAAAGCGCATGAAATGGCGAGTAAAATGCACTATTAAACTTCTAGGGTAGGGCAAACAGAGACCCGATTAGATCATTTTATATTATTGTTAATTTAAGAATTCAGCAAAATTCTGTCACATTTGTTCAATTTACGTCGCTCCTATTTCAGATAGCGTACTGGGCGAGGCGGCATCCTAAAGCGCGTGGAGTGGCGAGTAAAATGCACTATTAATCTTCTATGATAGGGCAATCAGAGACCCGATTAGATCATTTTATATTTTGGTTAATATAAGAATTCAGCGAAATTCTATCACATTTGTTCAATTTACGTCGCTCCTATTTCAGATAGCTTATTGGGCTAAGCGGCATGTCTAAGCGCATGAAATGGCGACTAAAATGCACTATTAAACTTCTAGGGTGGGGCAAGCAGAGACCCGATTAGATCATTTTATATTATGGTTAATTTAAGAATTCAGCAAAATTCTATCACATTCGTTCAATTTAGGTCGCTCCTATTTCAGATAGCGTACTGGGATAGGCGGCATCTTAAAGCGCGTGGAATGCCGAGTAAAATCCACTATTAAACTTCTAGGCTAGGGCGAACAGAGACCAGATTAGATCATTTTACATTCTGGTTAATAAAATAATTCAGCGAAATTCTATCACATTTGTTCATCTTTCGTCGCTCATATTTCAGATAGCGTATTGGGCTAAGCGGCATCTCAAAGCGCATGAAATGGCGAGTAAAATGCACTATTAAACTTCTAGGGTAGGGCAATCAGTGACCCGATTAGATCATTTTATATTATAGTTAATTTAAGAATTCAGCGAAATTCTATCACATTTGTTCAACTTACGTCGCTCCTAATTTAGATAGCGTACTGGGCTAGGCGGCATCTTAAAGCGCGTGGAATGGCGAGTAAAATGCACTATTAAACTTCTATGATAGGGCAATCAGAGACCAGACTAGATCATTTTATGCTTTGGTTAATATAAGAATTCAGCGAAATTCTATCACATTTGTTCAATTTACGTCGCTCCTATTTCAGATAGCGAATTGGGCTAGGCGGCATCTCAAAGCGCATGAAATGACGAGTGAAATGCACTATTATACTTCTTGGGTAGGGCGAACAGAGACCCGAAGAGATCATTTTACATTAAGGTGAATATAAGAATGCAGCGTAATTCTGTCACATTTGTTCAACTTACGTCGCTCCTATTTCAGATAGCGTATTGGGTTAAGCGTCATCTCAAAGCGCATGAAATGACGAGTGAAATGCACTATTAAACTTCTAGGGTAGGGCGAACAGAGACCCGATTACATCATTTTACATTAAGGTTAATATAAGTAATCAGCGAGATTCTATCACACTTGTTCAATTTACGTCGCTTCTATTTCAGACAGCGTACTGGGCTAGGCGGCATCTTAAATCGCGTGGAATGGCGAGTAAAGTGCACTATTAACCTTCTATGATAGGGCAATCAGAGACCAGATTAGATCATTTTATACTTTGGTTAATATAAGAATTCAGCGAAATTCTATCACATTTGTTCAATTTACGTGGCTCCTATTTCAGATAGCGTATTGGGTTAGGCGGCATCTTAAAGCGCGTGGAATGGCGAGTAATATGCACCACTAAACTTCTATGATAGGGCAATCAGAGACCCGATTAGATCATTTTATATTTTGGTTAATATAAGAATTCAGCGAAATTCTATCACATTTGTTCAATTTACGTCGCTCCTATTACAGATAACTTATTGTGCTTAGCGGCATCTCAAAGCGCATGAAGTGGCGAGTGAAATGCACTATTAAACTTTTAGGGTAGGGCAAACAGAGACCCGATTAGGTCATTTTATATTATGGTTAATTTAAGAATTCAGCGAAATTCTATCACATTTGTTCAATTTACGTCGCTCCTATTACAGATAGCTTATTGGGCTCAGCGGCATCTCAAAGCGCATGAAATGACGAGTGAAATGCACTATTAAACTTCTAGGCTAGGGCGAACAGAGACCCGATTAGATCATTTTACATTAAGGTGAATTTAAGAATGCAGCGTAATTCTGTCACATTTGTTCAACTTACGTCGCTCCTATTTCAGATAGCGTATTGGGCTAAGCGGCATCTCAAGGCGCATGAAATGGCGAATAAAATGCGCTATTAAACTTCTAGGCTAGGGCGAACAGAGACCCGATTAGATCATTTTACATTATGGTTCTTAAAAGAATTCAGCGAAATTCTATCACATTTGTTCAACGTACGTCGCTCCTATTTCAGATAGCGTATTGGGATAAGCGGCATCGAAAAGCGCATGAAATGGCGAGTAAAATGCACAATTAAACTACTAGGGTGGGGCAAACAGAAACCCGATTAGATCATTTTATATTGTGGTTAATTTAAGAATTCAGCGAAATTCTATCACATTTGTTCAACTTACGTCGCTCCTATTTCAGATAGCGTATTGGGCTAAGCGGCATCACAAAGCGCATGAAATGTCGAGTGAAATGCACCATTAGACTTCTATGGTAGGGCGAACAGAGACCCGATTAGATCATTTTACATTAAGGTTAATATAAGGATTCACGGAAATTCTATCACATTTGTTCAATTTACGTCGCTCCTATTTCAGATAGCGTATTGGTCAATGCGGCATCTCAAAGCGCATGAAATGGCGAGTAAAATGCACTATTAAACTTCTATGGTAGGGCGAACAGAGACCCGATTAGATCATTTTACATTAAGGTTAATATAAGGACTCACGGAAATTCTATCACATTTGTTCAATTTACGTCGCTCCAATTTCAGATAGCGCATTGGGCTAAGCGGCATCTCAAAGCGCATGAAATGGCGAGTAAAATGCACTATTAAACTTCTAGGGTAGGGCAAACAGAGACCCGATTAGATGATTTTATATTATGGTTAATTTAAGAATTCAGCAAAATTCTATCACTCTTGTTCAACTTACGTCGCTCCTATTTCAGATAGCGTATTGGGCTAAGCGGCATCGCAAAGCACATGAATTGACGAGTGAAATGCACTATTAAACTTCTTGGGTAGGGCGAACAAAGACCCGATTAGATCATTTTACATTAAGGTTAATATAATAATTCAGCGAAATTCTATCACATTTGTTCAATTTACATCGCTCCTATTTCGGATAGCGACTTGTGCTAAGCGGCATCTCAAAGCGCAGGAAATGGCGAGTAAAATGCACTATTAAACTTCTAGGGTAGGGCAAACAGAGACCCGATTAGGTCATTTCATATTATGGTTAATTTAAGAGTTCAGAAAAATTCTATCACATTTGTTCAATTTACGTCGCTCCTATTTCAGATAGCGTACCCGGATAGGCGGCATCTTAAAGCGCGAGGAATGGCGAGTAAAATGCACTATTAAACTTCTCTGATAGGGCAATCAGAGACCCGATTAGATCATTTTATATTTTGGTTAATATAAGAATTCAGCGAAATTCTATCACATTTGTTCAATTAACGTCGCTCCAATTTCAGATAGCTTATTGGGCTAAGCGGCATCGCAAAGCGCATGAATTGACGAGTGAAATGCACTATTAAACTTCTTGGGTAGGGCGAACAAAGACCCGATTAGATCATTTTACATTAAGGTTAATATAAGAATTCAGCGAAATTCTATCACATTTGTTCAATTTACGTCGCTCCAATTTCAGATAGCATATTGGGCTAAGCGGCATCGCAAAGCGCATGAATTGACGAGTGAAATGCACTATTAAACTTCTTGGGTAGGGCGAACAAAAACCCGATTAGATCATTTTACATTAAGGTTAATATAAGAATTCAGCGAAATTCTATCACATTTGTTCAATTTACATCGCTCCTATTTCGGATAGCGACTTGTGCTAAGCGGCATCTCAAAGCGCAGGAAATGGCGAGTAAAATGCACCATTAAACTTCTAGGGTAGGGCAAACAGAGACCCCATTAGATCATTTTATATTATGGTTAATTTAAGAATTCAGCGAAATTCTCTCACATTTGTTCAATTTACGTCGCTGATATTTCAGATGGCGTATTGGGCTAAGCGGCATCTCAAAGCGCAAGAAATGGCGAGTAAAATGTACTATTAAACTTCTAGGGTAGGGCAAACAGAGTACCCGATTAGGTCATTTCATATTATGGTTAATTTAAGAATTCAGAAAAATTCTATCACATTTGTTCAATTTACGTCGCTCCTATTTCAGATAGCGTATTGGGCTATGCGGCATCTCAAAGCGCATGAAATGGCGAGTAAAATGCACTGTTAAACTTCTAGAGTAGGGCAAACAGAGACCCGATTAGATCATTTTATATTACGGTTAATATAAGAATGCAGCGTAATTCTATCACATTTGCTCAAGTTACGTCGCTCCTAATTCTGATAGCGTACTGGGCTAGGCGGCATCTTAAAGCGCGTGGAATGGCGAGTAAAATGCACTACTAATCTTCTATGATACGGTAATCAGAGACCCGATTAGATCATTTTATATTTTGTTTAATATAAGATTTCAGGGAAATTCTATCACATTTGTTTAATTTACGTCGCTCCTATTTCAGATAGCGTATTGGGCGAAGCGGCATCTCAAAGCGCATGAAATGGCGATTAAAATGCACTATTAAACTTCTAGGGTAGGGCAAGCAGAGACCCGATTAGATCATTTTATATTATGGTTAATTTAAGAATTCTGCAAAATTCTATCACATTCGTTCAATTTAGGTCGCTCCTATTTCAGATAGCGTACTGGGCTAGGCGGCAACTTAAAGCGTGTGGAATGGCGAGTAAAATTCACTATTAAACTTCTAGGGTAGGCCAAACAGAGACCCGATTAGATCATTTTATATTATGGTTAATTTAAGAGTTCATCAAAATTCTGTCACATTTGTTCAATTTACGTCGCTCCTATTTCGGATAGCGTACTGGGCGAGGCGGCATCCTAAAGCGCGTGGAGTGGCGAGTAAAATGCACTATTAATCTTCTATGATAGGGCAATCAGAGACCCGATTAGATCATTTTATGTTTTGGTTAATATAAGAATTCAGCGAAATTCTATCACATTTGTTCAATTTACGTCGCTCGTATTTCAGATAGCGTATTGGGCTAAGCGGCATCTCAAAGCGCATGAAATGGCGAGGAAAATGCACTATTAAACGTCTAGGGTAGGGCAAACAGAGACCCGATTAGATCATTTTATGTTATGGTTAATTTAAGAATTCAGCAAAATTCTATCACATTTGTTCAATTTACGTCGCTCCTATTTCAGATAGCGTACTGGCCTAGGCGGCAACTTAAAGCGCGTGGAATGGCGAGTAAAACGCACTATTAAACTTCTATGATAGGGCAATCAGTGACCCGAGTAGATCATTTTATATTTTGTTTAATATAAGATTTCAGGGAAATTCTATCACATTTGTTCAATTTACGTAGCTCCTATTTCAGATAGCGTATTGGGCTAAGAGGCATCTGAAGGCGCATGAAATGGCGAGTAAAATGCACTATTAATCTTCTAGGGTTGGGCAAACAGAGACCCGATTAGATCATTTTATATTATGGTTAATTTAAGATGTCAGCAAAATTTTATCACATCTGTTCAATTTACGTCGCTCCTATTTCAGATAGCGTACTGGGCGAGGCGGCATCTTGAAGCGCGTGGAATGGCGAGTAAAGTGCACTACTAAACTTCTATGGTAGGGCGAACAGAGACCCGATTAGATCATTTTATATTATGGTTAATTTAAGAATTCAGCAAAATTCGATCACTCTTGTTCAATTTACGTCGCTCGTATTTCAGATAGCGTACTGGGCTAGGCGGCATCTTAAAGCGCGTGGAATGGCGAGTAAAATGCACTATTAAACTTCTAGGCTAGGGCGAACAGAGACCAGATTAGATCATTTTACATTCTGGTTAATAAAATAATTCAGCGAAATTCTATCACCTTTGTTCAACTTTCGTCGCTCCTATTTCAGATAGCGTATTGGGCTAAGCGGCATCTCAAAGCGCATGAAATGGCGAGTAAAATGCACTATTAATCTTCTAGGGTTGGGCAAACAGAGACCCGAGTAGATCATTTTATATTTTGTTTAATATAAGATTTCAGGGAAATTCTATCACATTTGTTCAATTTACGTCGCTCCTATTACAGATAACTTATTGTGCTTAGCGGCATCTCAAAGCGCATGAAGTGGCGAGTGAAATGCACTATTAAACTTTTAGGGTAGGGCAAACAGAGACCCGATTAGGTCATTTTATATTATGGTTAATTTAAGAATTCAGCGAAATTCTATCACATTTGTTCAATTTACGTCGCTCCTATTACAGATAGCTTATTGGGCTCAGCGGCATCTCAAAGCGCATGAAATGACGAGTGAAATGCACTATTAAACTTCTAGGCTAGGGCGAACAGAGACCCGATTAGATCATTTTACATTAAGGTGAATTTAAGAATGCAGCGTAATTCTGTCACATTTGTTCAACTTACGTCGCTCCTATTTCACATAGCGTATTGGGTTAAGCGTCATCTCAAAGCGCAAGAAATGGCGAGTAAAATGCACTATTAAACTTCTAGGGTAGGGCAAACAGAGACCCGATTAGATCATTTTATGTTATGGTTAATTTAAGAATCGAGCGAAATTCTATCACATTTGTTCAACTTACGTCGCTCCTATTTCAGATAGCGAATTGGGCTAGGCGGCATCTCAAAGCGCATGAAATGACGAGTGAAATGCACTATTATACTTCTTGGGTAGGGCGAACAGAGACCCGAAGAGATCATTTTACATTAAGGTGAATATAAGAATGCAGCGTAATTCTGTCACATTTGTTCAACTTACGTCGCTCCTATTTCAGATAGCGTATTGGGTTAAGCGTCATCTCAAAGCGCATGAAATGACGAGTGAAATGCACTATTAAACTTCTAGGGTAGGGCGAACAGAGACCCGATTACATCATTTTACATTAAGGTTAATATAAGTAATCAGCGAGATTCTATCACACTTGTTCAATTTACGTCGCTTCTATTTCAGACAGCGTACTGGGCTAGGCGGCATCTTAAATCGCGTGGAATGGCGAGTAAAGTGCACTATTAACCTTCTATGATAGGGCAATCAGAGACCAGATTAGATCATTTTATACTTTGGTTAATATAAGAATTCAGCGAAATTCTATCACATTTGTTCAATTTACGTGGCTCCTATTTCAGATAGCGTATTGGGTTAGGCGGCATCTTAAAGCGCGTGGAATGGCGAGTAATATGCACCACTAAACTTCTATGATAGGGCAATCAGAGACCCGATTAGATCATTTTATATTTTGGTTAATATAAGAATTCAGCGAAATTCTATCACATTTGTTCAATTTACGTCGCTCCTATTACAGATAACTTATTGTGCTTAGCGGCATCTCAAAGCGCATGAAGTGGCGAGTGAAATGCACTATTAAACTTCTAGGGTAGGGCAAACAGAGACCCGATTAGGTCATTTTATATTATGGTTAATTTAAGAATTCAGCGAAATTCTATCACATTTGTTCAATTTACGTCGCTCCTATTACAGATAGCTTATTGGGCTCAGCGGCATCTCAAAGCGCATGAAATGGCGAGTAAAATGCACTATTAAACTTCTAGGGTAGGGCAAACAGAGACCCGATTAGAACATTTTATGTTATGGTTAATTTAAGAATCGAGCGAAATTCTATCACATTTGTTCAACTTACGTCGCTCCTAATTTAGATAGCGCGCTGGGCTAGGCGGCACCTTAAAGCGCGTGGGATGACGAGTAAAATGCACTACTAAACTTCTATGATAGGGCAATCAGAGACCCGATTAGATCATTTTATATTTTGTTTAATATAAGATTTCACGGAAATTCTATCACATTTGTTCAATTTACGTCGCTCCTATTTCAGATAGCTTATTGGGCTAAGCGGCATGTCTAAGCGCATGAAATGGCGACTAAAATGCACTATTAAACTTCTAGGGTGGGGCAAGCAGAGACCCGATTAGATCATTTTATATTATGGTTAATTTAAGAATTCAGCAAAATTCTATCACATTCGTTCAATTTAGGTCGCTCCTATTTCAGATAGCGTACTGGGATAGGCGGCATCTTAAAGCGCGTGGAATGCCGAGTAAGATCCACTATTAAACTTCTAGGCTAGGGCCAACAGAGACCAGATTAGATCATTTTACATTCTGGTTAATAAAATAATTCAGCGAAATTCTATCACATTTGTTCAACTTTCGTCGCTCATATTTCAGATAGCGTATTGGGCTAAGCGGCATCTCAAAGCGCATGAAATGGCGAGTAAAATGCACTATTAAACTTCTAGGGTAGTGCAATCAGTGACCCGATTAGATCATTTTATATTATAGTTAATTTAAGAATTCAGCGAAATTCTATCACATTTGTTCAACTTACGTCGCTCCTAAATTAGATAGCGTACTGGGCTAGGCGGCATCTTAAAGCGCGTGGAATGGCGAGTAAAATGCACTGCTAAACTTCTATGATAGGGCAATCAGAGACCCGATTAGATCATTGTATATTTTGATTAATATAAGATTTCAGGGAAATTCTATCACATTTGTTCAATTTACGTCGCTCCTATTTCAGATAGCGTATTGGGCTAAGCGGCATCTCAAGGCGCATGAAATGGCGAATAAAATGCGCTATTAAACTTCTAGGCTAGGGCGAACAGAGACCCGATTAGATCATTTTACATTATGGTTCTTAAAAGAATTCAGCGAAATTCTATCACATTTGTTCAACGTACGTCGCTCCTATTTCAGATAGCGTATTGGGATAAGCGGCATCGAAAAGCGCATGAAATGGCGAGTAAAATGCACAATTAAACTACTAGGGTGGGGCAAACAGAAACCCGATTAGATCATTTTATATTGTGGTTAATTTAAGAATTCAGCAAAATTCTATCACATTTGTTCAATTTACGTCACTCCTATTTCAGATAGCGTATTGGGCTAAGCGGCATCTCAAAGCGCATGAAATGGCCAGTAAAATGCACTATTAAACTTCTAGGATAAGGCAAACAGAGACCCGATTAGATCATTTTATATTACGGTTAATATAAGAATGCGGCGTAATTCTTTCACATTTCTTCAATTTACGTCGCTGCTATTCCAGATAGCTTATTGTGCTTAGCGGCATCTCAAAGCGCATGAAATGGCGAGTGAAATGCACTATTAAACTTCTAGGGTAGGGCAAACAGAGACCCGATTAGATCATTTTATATTAAGGTTACTTTAAGAATTCAGCGAAATTCTATCACATTTGTTCAAGTTACGTCGCTCCTATTTCAAATAGCCTACTGTGCTAGACGGCATCTTAAGGCGCGTGGAATGGCGAGTAAAATGCACTACTAATCTTCTATGATAGGGCAATCAGAGACCCGATAAGATCATTTTATATTTTGATTAATATAAGATTTCAGGGAAATTCTATCACATTTGTTCAATTTACGTCGCTCCTATTTCAGATAGCGTATTGGGCTAACCGGGATCTCAAAGCGCATGAAATGGCGCCTAAAATGCACTATTAAACTTCTAGGGTAGGGCAAACAGAGACCCGATTAGATCATTTTATATTATGGTTAATTTAAGAATTCAACAAAATTCTATCACATTTGTTCAACTTACGTCGCTCCTATTTCAGATAGCGTACTGGGCTAGGCGGCATCTTAAAGCGCGTGGAATGGCGAGTAAAATGCACTACTAAACTTCTATGATAGGGCAATCAGAGACCCGATTAGATCATTTTATATTTTGTTTAATATAAGATTTCAGGGAAATAGTATCACATTTGTTTAATTTGCGTCGCTCCTATTTCAGATAGCGTATTCGGCTAAGCGGCATCTCAAAGCGCATGAAGTGGCGAATAAAATGCACTATTAAACTTCTAGGCTAGGGCGAACAGAGACCCGATCAGATCATTTTACATTATGGTTAATAAAAGAATTCAGCGAAATTCTATCACATTTGTTCAACTTACGTCGCTCCTATTTCAGATAGCGTATTGGGCTAAGCGGCATCACAAAGCGCATGAAATGTCGAGTGAAATGCACCATTAGACTTCTATGGTAGGGCGAACAGAGACCCGATTAGATCATTTTACATTAAGGTTAATATAAGGATTCACGGAAATTCTATCACATTTGTTCAATTTACGTCGCTCCTATTTCAGATAGCGTATTGGTCAATGCGGCATCTCAAAGCGCATGAAATGGCGAGTAAAATGCACTATTAAACTTCTATGGTAGGGCGAACAGAGACCCGATTAGATCATTTTACATTAAGGTTAATATAAGGACTCACGGAAATTCTATCACATTTGTTCAATTTACGTCGCTCCAATTTCAGATAGCGCATTGGGCTAAGCGGCATCTCAAAGCGCATGAAATGGCGAGTAAAATGCACTATTAAACTTCTAGGGTAGGGCAAACAGAGACCCGATAGATGATTTTATATTATGGTTAATTTAAGAATTCAGCGAAATTCTATCACATTTGTTCAACTTACGTCGCTCCTAAATTAGATAGCGTACTGGGCTAGGCGGCATCTTAAAGCGCGTGGAATGGCGAGTAAAATGCACTGCTAAACTTCTATGATAGGGCAATCAGAGACCCGATTAGATCATTGTATATTTTGATTAATATAAGATTTCAGGGAAATTCTATCACATTTGTTCAATTTACGTCGCTCCTATTTCAGATAGCGTATTGGGCTAAGCGGCATCTCAAGGCGCATGAAATGGCGAATAAAATGCGCTATTAAACTTCTAGGCTAGGGCGAACAGAGACCCGATTAGATCATTTTACATTATGGTTCTTAAAAGAATTCAGCGAAATTCTATCACATTTGTTCAACGTACGTCGCTCCTATTTCAGATAGCGTATTGGGATAAGCGGCATCGAAAAGCGCATGAAATGGCGAGTAAAATGCACAATTAAACTACTAGGGTGGGGCAAACAGAAACCCGATTAGATCATTTTATATTGTGGTTAATTTAAGAATTCAGCAAAATTCTATCACATTTGTTCAATTTACGTCACTCCTATTTCAGATAGCGTATTGGGCTAAGCGGCATCTCAAAGCGCATGAAATGGCCAGTAAAATGCACTATTAAACTTCTAGGATAAGGCAAACAGAGACCCGATTAGATCATTTTATATTACGGTTAATATAAGAATGCGGCGTAATTCTTTCACATTTCTTCAATTTACGTCGCTGCTATTCCAGATAGCTTATTGTGCTTAGCGGCATCTCAAAGCGCATGAAATGGCGAGTGAAATGCACTATTAAACTTCTAGGGTAGGGCAAACAGAGACCCGATTAGATCATTTTATATTAAGGTTACTTTAAGAATTCAGCGAAATTCTATCACATTTGTTCAAGTTACGTCGCTCCTATTTCAAATAGCGTACTGTGCTAGACGGCATCTTAAGGCGCGTGGAATGGCGAGTAAAATGCACTACTAATCTTCTATGATAGGGCAATCAGAGACCCGATAAGATCATTTTATATTTTGATTAATATAAGATTTCAGGGAAATTCTATCACATTTGTTCAATTTACGTCGCTCCTATTTCAGATAGCGTATTGGGCTAACCGGGATCTCAAAGCGCATGAAATGGCGCCTAAAATGCACTATTAAACTTCTAGGGTAGGGCAAACAGAGACCCGATTAGATCATTTTATATTATGGTTAATTTAAGAATTCAACAAAATTCTATCACATTTGTTCAACTTACGTCGCTCCTATTTCAGATAGCGTACTGGGCTAGGCGGCATCTTAAAGCGCGTGGAATGGCGAGTAAAATGCACTACTAAACTTCTATGATAGGGCAATCAGAGACCCGATTAGATCATTTTATATTTTGTTTAATATAAGATTTCAGGGAAATAGTATCACATTTGTTTAATTTGCGTCGCTCCTATTTCAGATAGCGTATTCGGCTAAGCGGCATCTCAAAGCGCATGAAGTGGCGAATAAAATGCACTATTAAACTTCTAGGCTAGGGCGAACAGAGACCCGATCAGATCATTTTACATTATGGTTAATAAAAGAATTCAGCGAAATTCTATCACATTTGTTCAACTTACGTCGCTCCTATTTCAGATAGCGTATTGGGCTAAGCGGCATCACAAAGCGCATGAAATGTCGAGTGAAATGCACCATTAGACTTCTATGGTAGGGCGAACAGAGACCCGATTAGATCATTTTACATTAAGGTTAATATAAGGATTCACGGAAATTCTATCACATTTGTTCAATTTACGTCGCTCCTATTTCAGATAGCGTATTGGTCAATGCGGCATCTCAAAGCGCATGAAATGGCGAGTAAAATGCACTATTAAACTTCTATGGTAGGGCGAACAGAGACCCGATTAGATCATTTTACATTAAGGTTAATATAAGGACTCACGGAAATTCTATCACATTTGTTCAATTTACGTCGCTCCAATTTCAGATAGCGCATTGGGCTAAGCGGCATCTCAAAGCGCATGAAATGGCGAGTAAAATGCACTATTAAACTTCTAGGGTAGGGCAAACAGAGACCCGATTAGATGATTTTATATTATGGTTAATTTAAGAATTCAGCAAAATTCTATCACTCTTGTTCAACTTACGTCGCTCCTATTTCAGATAGCGTATTGGGCTAAGCGGCATCGCAAAGCACATGAATTGACGAGTGAAATGCACTATTAAACTTCTTGGGTAGGGCGAACAAAGACCCGATTAGATCATTTTACATTAAGGTTAATATAAGAATTCAGCGAAATTCTATCACATTTGTTCAATTTACATCGCTCCTATTTCGGATAGCGACTTGTGCTAAGCGGCATCTCAAAGCGCAGGAAATGGCGAGTAAAATGCACTATTAAACTTCTAGGGTAGGGCAAACAGAGACCCGATTAGGTCATTTCATATTATGGTTAATTTAAGAGTTCAGAAAAATTCTATCACATTTGTTCAATTTACGTCGCTCCTATTTCAGATAGCGTACCCGGATAGGCGGCATCTTAAAGCGCGAGGAATGGCGAGTAAAATGCACTATTAAACTTCTATGATAGGGCAATCAGAGACCCGATTAGATCATTTTATATTTTGGTTAATATAAGAATTCAGCGAAATTCTATCACATTTGTTCAATTAACGTCGCTCCAATTTCAGATAGCTTATTGGGCTAAGCGGCATCGCAAAGCGCATGAATTGACGAGTGAAATGGACTATTAAACTTCTTGGGTAGGGCGAACAAAGACCCGATTAGATCATTTTACATTAAGGTTAATATAAGAATTCAGCGAAATTCTATCACATTTGTTCAATTAACGTCGCTCCAATTTCAGATAGCTTATTGGGCTAAGCGGCATCGCAAAGCGCATGAATTGACGAGTGAAATGCACTATTAAACTTCTTGGGTAGGGCGAACAAAAACCCGATTAGATCATTTTACATTAAGGTTAATATAAGAATTCAGCGAAATTCTATCACATTTGTTCAATTTACATCGCTCCTATTTCGGATAGCGACTTGTGCTAAGCGGCATCTCAAAGCGCAGGAAATGGCGAGTAAAATGCACCATTAAACTTCTAGGGTAGGGCAAACAGAGACCCCATTAGATCATTTTATATTATGGTTAATTTAAGAATTCAGCGAAATTCTATCACATTTGTTCAATTTACGTCGCTCCTATTTCAGATAGCGTATTGGGCTATGCGGCATCTCAAAGCGCATGAAATGGCGAGTAAAATGCACTGTTAAACTTCTAGAGTAGGGAAAACAGAGACCCGATTAGATCATTTTATATTACGGTTAATATAAGAATGCAGCGTAATTCTATCACATTTGCTCAAGTTACGTCGCTCCTAATTCTGATAGCGTACTGGGCTAGGCGGCATCTTAAAGCGCGTGGAATGGCGAGTAAAATGCACTACTAATCTTCTATGATATGGTAATCAGAGACCCGATTAGATCATTTTATATTTTGTTTAATATAAGATTTCAGGGAAATTCTATCACATTTGTTTAATTTACGTCGCTCCTATTTCAGATAGCGTATTGGGCGAAGCGGCATCTCAAAGCGCATGAAATGGCGATTAAAATGCACTATTAAACTTCTAGGGTAGGGCAAGCAGAGACCCGATTAGATCATTTTATATTATGGTTAATTTAAGAATTCTGCAAAATTCTATCACATTCGTTCAATTTAGGTCGCTCCTATTTCAGATAGCGTACTGGGCTAGGCGGCAACTTAAAGCGTGTGGAATGGCGAGTAAAATTCACTATTAAACTTCTAGGGTAGGCCAAACAGAGACCCGATTAGATCATTTTATATTATGGTTAATTTAAGAGTTCATCAAAATTCTGTCACATTTGTTCAATTTACGTCGCTCCTATTTCGGATAGCGTACTGGGCGAGGCGGCATCCTAAAGCGCGTGGAGTGGTGAGTAAAATGCACTATTAATCTTCTATGATAGGGCAATCAGAGACCCGATTAGATCATTTTATATTTTGGTTAATATAAGAATTCAGCGAAATTCTATCACATTTGTTCAATTTACGTCGCTCGTATTTCAGATAGCGTATTGGGCTAAGCGGCATCTCAAAGCGCATGAAATGGCGAGGAAAATGCACTATTAAACGTCTAGGGTAGGGCAAACAGAGACCCGATTAGATCATTTTATGTTATGGTTAATTTAAGAATTCAGCAAAATTCTATCACATTTGTTCAATTTACGTCGCTCCTATTTCAGATAGCGTACTGGCCTAGGCGGCAACTTAAAGCGCGTGGAATGGCGAGTAAAACGCACTATTAAACTTCTATGATAGGGCAATCAGTGACCCGAGTAGATCATTTTATATTTTGTTTAATATAAGATTTCAGGGAAATTCTATCACATTTGTTCAATTTACGTAGCTCCTATTTCAGATAGCGTATTGGGCTAAGAGGCATCTGAAGGCGCATGAAATGGCGAGTAAAATGCACTATTAATCTTCTAGGGTTGGGCAAACAGAGACCCGATTAGATCATTTTATATTATGGTTAATTTAAGATGTCAGCTAAATTTTATCACATCTGTTCAATTTACGTCGCTCCTATTTCAGATAGCGTACTGGGCGAGGCGGCATCTTGAAGCGCGTGGAATGGCGAGTAAAGTGCACTACTAAACTTCTATGGTAGGGCGAACAGAGACCCGATTAGATCATCTTATATTATGGTTAATTTAAGAATTCAGCAAAATTCGATCACTCTTGTTCAATTTACGTCGCTCGTATTTCAGATAGCGTACTGGGCTAGGCGGCATCTTAAAGCGCGTGGAATGGCGAGTAAAATGCACTATTAAACTTCTAGGCTAGGGCGAACAGAGACCAGATTAGATCATTTTACATTCTGGTTAATAAAATAATTCAGCGAAATTCTATCACTTTTGTTCAACTTTCGTCGCTCCTATTTCAGATAGCGTATTGGGCTAAGCGGCATCTCAAAGCGCATGAAATGGCGAGTAAAATGCACTATTAAACTTCTAGGGTAGGGCAAGCAGCGACCCGATTAGATCATTTTATATTATGGTTAATTTAAGAATTCAGCAAAATTCTATCACATTCATTCAATTTAGGTCGCTCCTATTTCAGATAGCGTATTGGGCTAAGCGGCATCTCAAAGCGCATGAAATGGCGAGTGAAATGCACTATAAGACTTCTATGGTAGGGCGAACAGAGACCCGATTAGATCATTTTACATTGAGGTTAATATAAGAATTCACGGAAATTCTATCACATTTGTTCAATTTACGTCGCTGATATTTCAGATGGCGTATTGGGCTAAGCGGCATCTCAAAGCGCAAGAAATGGCGAGTAAAATGTACTATTAAACTTCTAGGGTAGGGCAAACAGAGACCCGATTAGGTCATTTCATATTATGGTTAATTTAAGAATTCAGAAAAATTCTATCACATTTGTTCAATTTACGTCGCTCCTATTTCAGATAGCGTATTGGGCTATGCGGCATCTCAAAGCGCATGAAATGGCGAGTAAAATGCACTGTTAAACTTCTAGAGTAGGGCAAACAGAGACCCGATTAGATCATTTTATATTACGGTTAATATAAGAATGCAGCGTAATTCTATCACATTTGCTCAAGTTACGTCGCTCCTAATTCTGATAGCGTACTGGGCTAGGCGGCATCTTAAAGCGCGTGGAATGGCGAGTAAAATGCACTACTAATCTTCTATGATAGGGTAATCAGAGACCCGATTAGATCATTTTATATTTTGTTTAATATAAGATTTGAGGGAAATTCTATCACATTTGTTTAATTTACGTCGCTCCTATTTCAGATAGCGTATTGGGCGAAGCGGCATCTCAAAGCGCATGAAATGGCGATTAAAATGCACTATTAAACTTCTAGGGTAGGGCAAGCAGAGACCCGATTAGATCATTTTATATTATGGTTAATTTAAGAATTCTGCAAAATTCTATCACATTCGTTCAATTTAGGTCGCTCCTATTTCAGATAGCGTACTGGGCTAGGCGGCAACTTAAAGCGTGTGGAATGGCGAGTAAAATTCACTATTAAACTTCTAGGGTAGGCCAAACAGAGACCCGATTAGATCATTTTATATTATGGTTAATTTAAGAGTTCATCAAAATTCTGTCACATTTGTTCAATTTACGTCGCTCCTATTTCGGATAGCGTACTGGGCGAGGCGGCATCCTAAAGCGCGTGGAGTGGTGAGTAAAATGCACTATTAATCTTCTATGATAGGGCAATCAGAGACCCGATTAGATCATTTTATATTTTGGTTAATATAAGAATTCAGCGAAATTCTATCACATTTGTTCAATTTACGTCGCTCGTATTTCAGATAGCGTATTGGGCTAAGCGGCATCTCAAAGCGCATGAAATGGCGAGGAAAATGCACTATTAAACGTCTAGGGTAGGGCAAACAGAGACCCGATTAGATCATTTTATGTTATGGTTAATTTAAGAATTCAGCAAAATTCTATCACATTTGTTCAATTTACGTCGCTCCTATTTCAGATAGCGTACTGGCCTAGGCGGCAACTTAAAGCGCGTGGAATGGCGAGTAAAACGCACTATTAAACTTCTATGATAGGGCAATCAGTGACCCGAGTAGATCATTTTATATTTTGTTTAATATAAGATTTCAGGGAAATTCTATCACATTTGTTCAATTTACGTAGCTCCTATTTCAGATAGCGTATTGGGCTAAGAGGCATCTGAAGGCGCATGAAATGGCGAGTAAAATGCACTATTAATCTTCTAGGGTTGGGCAAACAGAGACCCGATTAGATCATTTTATATTATGGTTAATTTAAGATGTCAGCTAAATTTTATCACATCTGTTCAATTTACGTCGCTCCTATTTCAGATAGCGTACTGGGCGAGGCGGCATCTTGAAGCGCGTGGAATGGCGAGTAAAGTGCACTACTAAACTTCTATGGTAGGGCGAACAGAGACCCGATTAGATCATCTTATATTATGGTTAATTTAAGAATTCAGCAAAATTCGATCACTCTTGTTCAATTTACGTCGCTCGTATTTCAGATAGCGTACTGGGCTAGGCGGCATCTTAAAGCGCGTGGAATGGCGAGTAAAATGCACTATTAAACTTCTAGGCTAGGGCGAACAGAGACCAGATTAGATCATTTTACATTCTGGTTAATAAAATAATTCAGCGAAATTCTATCACTTTTGTTCAACTTTCGTCGCTCCTATTTCAGATAGCGTATTGGGCTAAGCGGCATCTCAAAGCGCATGAAATGGCGAGTAAAATGCACTATTAAACTTCTAGGGTAGGGCAAGCAGCGACCCGATTAGATCATTTTATATTATGGTTAATTTAAGAATTCAGCAAAATTCTATCACATTCATTCAATTTAGGTCGCTCCTATTTCAGATAGCGTATTGGGCTAAGCGGCATCTCAAAGCGCATGAAATGGCGAGTGAAATGCACTATAAGACTTCTATGGTAGGGCGAACAGAGACCCGATTAGATCATTTTACATTGAGGTTAATATAAGAATTCACGGAAATTCTATCACATTTGTTCAATTTACGTCGCTGATATTTCAGATGGCGTATTGGGCTAAGCGGCATCTCAAAGCGCAAGAAATGGCGAGTAAAATGTACTATTAAACTTCTAGGGTAGGGCAAACAGAGACCCGATTAGGTCATTTCATATTATGGTTAATTTAAGAATTCAGAAAAATTCTATCACATTTGTTCAATTTACGTCGCTCCTATTTCAGATAGCGTATTGGGCTATGCGGCATCTCAAAGCGCATGAAATGGCGAGTAAAATGCACTGTTAAACTTCTAGAGTAGGGCAAACAGAGACCCGATTAGATCATTTTATATTACGGTTAATATAAGAATGCAGCGTAATTCTATCACATTTGCTCAAGTTACGTCGCTCCTAATTCTGATAGCGTACTGGGCTAGGCGGCATCTTAAAGCGCGTGGAATGGCGAGTAAAATGCACTACTAATCTTCTATGATAGGGTAATCAGAGACCCGATTAGATCATTTTATATTTTGTTTAATATAAGATTTGAGGGAAATTCTATCACATTTGTTTAATTTACGTCGCTCCTATTTCAGATAGCGTATTGGGCGAAGCGGCATCTCAAAGCGCATGAAATGGCGATTAAAATGCACTATTAAACTTCTAGGGTAGGGCAAGCAGAGACCCGATTAGATCATTTTATATTATGGTTAATTTAAGAATTCTGCAAAATTCTATCACATTCGTTCAATTTAGGTCGCTCCTATTTCAGATAGCGTACTGGGCTAGGCGGCAACTTAAAGCGTGTGGAATGGCGAGTAAAATTCACTATTAAACTTCTAGGGTAGGCCAAACAGAGACCCGGATTAGATCATTTTATATTATGGTTAATTTAAGAG